>CAKALG010043218.1:0-13528 GCA_916700815.1 Helicolenus hilgendorfi
ACTTTAGTAAGTGGGATCTAAGCTTTATTTAGGAATACTTTGCTCATGTAAACACTGCAGGGAGAGAAAGAATGTGCAGAGTGAAAGAGCGGCAGAGCTGGCAATTTAGAAGGTGCAAGCTGAGAATGGAGAAGTGGCTCTTTGAAAAGTAAATGCAGCAGAGAGCAAAGAAGAACTGCTGCAGTGTCTCCTCAAACCCTGCTGCTGCTGAGACGATGGGCGAAGGGCTGTAATTGGAGGAGACTTGTGGACAATGTGGCCTAACAAGGGGAGGGTGCTGTGTGTGTGTGTGTGTGTGTGTGTGTGTGTGTGTGTGTACAGTAGGTGGATGGATGTATAAAAGTGTTAGAGTAAAAACAGACAGGTTCAAATTACTTGGAAAGAAGGAAATGTGATGTTGATGGATATGATAGCCTTTTTGTTGATCTTGAAAGTAATGACGATAATGTTCTGGATAATTACAGAGATGTTTTTTGAATGTGGGCCGTCACCGCGCTCATGTTGATCTGACAGAGGTTGTGTTTGTTCTCCAGAGGAAAGAGCTGGGTGTGTTGGTGTACGACTGCAGCTGTCTGGCTCTGGACCTTCACAGAGTGTTCATGCTCTACTGGGGGCTCCAGTATAAAGACTTCATCCCCTCCTTCTGGTCCAAGCGCCTCTTTGCCCTCTACAACAGGGACGAACCACTGGAGCTCACCCTCAACAGCACAAAGGCTCAGGCCTACATCTCTGTAAGTGACCAGTAGTTTGTATTGTTCATTAGCCCAAGTGATGCCTACAGTAAAGGAATCATTTAAAGGTCCCATATTGTAAAACGTGAGATTGTCAATGTCTGTTTTATTATAAAGCAGGTTTAAGTGCTGTATAAATACTGTGAAAGTATTGAAACGCTCAATATACGGAGAAATACACACAGCCCGTATTCAGAAATTGTGCGTTTGAAACAAGCCGTCTGCATTTCTGTCCATTTGTGATGTCACAAATATACAATATTTAGACCATTACACTGTTTTAAACGTAAACATTCTAAATGTGTTCCAGTTTATTTCTTGTAGCAGTGTATGTTAATGACATCAGCTGACAAGAAGTAAACATGGACCCAAACTGTTGCCTAGCAATGCAATTCCGTTGCAATTCCGTTGAAATGCACTAAAATGGGGCGGAAATTGTTAATGTTATCAATGCTAGAACAAGTCACAATGTCTGCCCTGAAAAAGGTCTATTGTCAGAAACAGTTTACAATACATATGAGCTGAAATTAGACACAGATATTCAGGCTTTATAACGAGGGACTCGTAAAAATGTAAATGTGTACAGCACACTCAACAACCATCTCCAGTGGAGGTACATTTTTCATACCGAGTGTCTCTACGGCACACTGTGTCTTTCAGTGTCATCTTCTTCCTGCAGATGAGTGATGGGGATGTCATCCTACCTGCAGCAGGTTTGACTGGGCAGTCCATCTCTAGAGGATTAATATCAGCACCAAGCACACACTCGCAGTTAAACATTCACAAGTGTCTGTCAGCAAGAAGGGAAAACTGAAACTTCAAGGCTGTGTACAAGACATGCACATAGACACCAACATCAAACGAAGGAAGAGAGGGCTTTCAGGACTTGTCTTTGTGTTCACAACCTTAAAGGACCAATGTGTAACAATTAGGGGGATCTATTGACAGAAATGCGATATAATATGAATAAGTATGTTTTTACCTTTGGCCTTGAATGAGGTTATGTTTTCTCCGGCGTTGGTTTGTTTGTTTGTCTGTTAGCAGGATTACTCCAAAAGTTTGCGGTGGATTTGAATGACACTTTTCAGAGGGGTGGGGTGTAGCACATCGAACAATCCATTAGATTTTGGTGGCGATCCGGATCAAAGGTGCCTTGTGCGGCAGTATTGAAAACCAACGGCCGTGACAAAGCATCTGTATTTAACGCCCTGGGAATGAGAATGAGCTGTACTGACCCACATCTATGAGTTTTATAATGGCTGATAATGCGCATTTAATGAGCTGATAACTGTCGAATCGGGCGCACCGGTTCCTCTCATCACCCAGCACCAACACTTCCTAATTGTCTTGGCTTGTCTTTCCTCCTCTGACAACAGAGCTCCCCAGATGTTTTCATCCCCAAAGATCGTAGTAATGATCTTGAAGCCATTTCCAGGGTCATCCAGGAGGCCCGGCATTTTATCTATATCTCCATCATCGATTACCTGCCCCTCCTCAGCCGCAACGCTCACAGGTTAGAACCACTGTGCCTCTGTAGAAGTTGCTTTTTTTTTAAAATTTCTTTGGACAGGCATTTATCATCAAAAGCTCGGATGCTTTGCTTTGGATCAAGTGATTGAACTCTGTGTGCCAACATTTGTCTGCCTGTTTGTATCTGCGCCAAGGTACTGGTCCCGTATCGACGGTCTTATCCGGGAGGCTCTGATCCTGAGGAAGGTCCGGGTCCGTCTGCTGATAAGCTGCTGGGAAAAGACTCATCCACTTACTTTCAACTTCATCTGGTCCCTGAGGAGTCTGTGCATGGAGCAGGCCAACTGCTCACTGGAAGCTGTAAGTTCAAGGCTGCCACGTACTATTTTCAACTCTACAGATACGCTTTATCGATGCTCCCATTGCTCTGTGTTTGTGTGTGTGTGTGTCTGTGCAGAAATTCTTCAACCCCAGAGTGCAGAGGGACGGCAGTCTCCAAGGAGTAAACCACAACAGGTTTATGGTGACAGACAGAGCCATTTATTTAGGTGAGCTCATCAACTAGACCAGGGGTCAGCAACCTTTACTATCAAAAGAGCCATTTTAGGCAAAAACCCCCCCAAAGAAATCTATGTGGAGCTGCAAAACATTTGAGCATTATGATGAAGGTAACACAGTTTATAATCTAAGTATATAGTATATAAGTCTAATGCAGTGAGGGACAAAGTGCAAATGTACTATGGAGTATTATAGACACATTGAGGGAAAACACATCTGAGATTTCCAGAATACGGTCATAATATTACGAGAAAAAAGTTTTAATATTACGAGAATAAAGTTGTAATATTACGAGAATAAAGTCATAACTTTACGAGAAAAAAGTCGGAATATTGCGAGAATAAAGTCATAACTTAATGAGAAAAAAGTTGTAATGTTAAGAGAATAAAGTCATGATATTACGAGAATAAAGTCATAACTTTACGAGGAAAAAAATCGTAATAATGCGAGAATAAAGTCATAACTTTACGAGAAAAAAGTTGTAATGTTAAGAGAATAAGGTCATGATATTACGAGAATAAAGTCATAACTTTACGAGAAAAAAGTTGTAATATTACGAGGAAAATTGTCATAATATTACGAGAATAAAGTCAGAATTTTCCAAGAAAAAAGAAAATAAAAATTACTACTTTATAATATTATGACTTTATTTTCATAATACTACAACTTTTTTTCTCATAAACCTATGACTTTCTTCTCGGAATATTATGACTTTATTCTCAGAATATTGTGACTTCATTCTCAAAATATCAGATTTATTTTTTTGTGGCCCTAAAACTCCATAATACCATAGTACCATAGACCTACAACAATGATAAATAAAAATGAAAATGTAAACAAAACAACAGTTATTCATTTCCACTAATTATTTTTTTTAAATCCACGGGGAGCTACTGGAGAGGAGCTAAATAGCCACATGTGGCTCCGAAGCCGCAGGTTGCAGACCCCTGAACTAGACTTTATGATTGTGTGCTACATGTCTCCGCTCACCTAATGCAGATCTCAACCACAAATGATTGCTTTTACATTAGTCTGTGTACTAGTATAATTAACAATCACAAATCAATACTACTATTAATTAGTGAGCTTTAGTGGTACTGATATTCCAGCCCAGTTGCAGAGCAGTTTGTGAAATAGTACAAAATTGAATGTACTGATTTGTGTACATAGAACCGAGTGTAGAGAGCGGTAAACACCGCAGGATAAAACCCCCTCTGTCCTTTACAGTGCGACACTCACATCGGATAAGGAAAAACTCCCCCCCAAAAAAACATTTTAACAGGGAAAAAAGAAAAAATGTTAGAAACCTCAGGAAGAGCAACGGAGGAGGGATCCTCCTTCCAGGATGGACAGACGTGCAATAAAAGTCGTTGTGTACAGAGTAACAATATAATGAAAATACAACATAGACAATCCATATGACAAAAATGAATACGTATAATGTGAACATATGTGAGAAGGTGGATACAGGAGGATTCAAGCAGCTTCCGGCATCGCCAAACAGATAGAGCCAGAGCAATACGTCCTCCTCTCAACGCCAAACCGGTAGAGCCAGAGCAACACAACCTCCTCTCCACGCCAAACAGATAGAGCCCGAGCAACAAGACCTCCTCTCCACGCCAAACAGATAGAGCCAAAGCAACATGACCTCCTCTCCAGGCCAGATAGATATAGTCAGAGCAACACACGACCTCCTCTCCATGCCAAATACAGTTCATAGAGCCAGAGCAACACAAGGCTAAATCTCCTGGAGGATGGAGGTCCAGGTCCGTCATGTGGAATGAGGCACCACCAGCCAGAGAGGCAGAGAGACGTCACAGAACGGCCGATGGTCCAGCACAGAGAAGCCTGAGTAAAAGGAGAGAGAGAGAGAGAGAGAGAGAGAGAGGAACACAGCAGTGCTTGTGGAACATAAACAACATAGGGTTATTGAGAGGCAGTGGCTTAAAATTAATAATATTTTTGTTGGCAGGACTACTAAGCTGAAATTATACATTGAGACTGAGATCGACCCACCAGCTAACTAATTGAAAGTTCGAACAAAAAACACAGGCCTTTCATCCAAGAGACCGGTGTTTGTGTCCCGTGTGAAACCAGAAGTCAAAGTGGATTATTTGTAACATAACTTCTGTACTTAAATTACAGCACTTCCTGAGTTATTTTAAGCCCAACCACAATCTTTTATTAATCCTAACTGAGTAGTTTTGTTGCCTAAGCCTAACCAAGTAAATCTTTTACTAATCCTAACTGAGTAGTTTGTTGCATAAGCCTAACCAAGACGATCTTTTCCTAAACCTGACTAATTAGTTTTATTTTGAAAAGACTGGAGCGGAAATTGACACGTGCATCATCTGTTGTTGGACATTTGTAGAAAAACGCACTAAAAATATGCTGTTGAAAGTTTTGCTGAGCGTCACGAAAAAAAAGGGAAAGTTGTGTCTATGTAAACGGGTCAAATAGATTACATTTTGTGACTATTTCACGAACTAACGTGAGACTAGATAGGAAAGAGTCAGGCTAGCTGTTTCTCCTTGCTTCCAGTCTTTATGCTAGGCTAAGCTAATCACCTCCTGGCTCCAGCTCTGTACTTTAACACACAGACATAAAAGTGGTATCGATCTTCTCATCATCTAACTCTCAGAAAGAAAGCAAATTTCTCAAAATAGTCAAAGAAATGTATATTCTTGGAAGTTGAAAACAGGGCACTTTACAGCAGAGAATGGTCTTTGACCCACTATATCTATCCACATGGCAATGTTTAAAAATTGTTATTTGGTCATCTTGGCATGATGTTTTTGTCTTATTTCTCACATAAAACTATGGTCACTTATTTGTTTCTTCCCGACAGGTAACCTGGATTGGGTGGGGAATGAGTTTACCTTTAATGCAGGAGCAGGCCTGGTGATCAGTCAGCCAGAGGGCATTGAGGAGAGGAACTCTACAGTGGTGGAGCAGCTACGGGCGGCGTTCGAGAGGGACTGGTTTTCACGTTACACCCGCTCACTGCAGCCCAATAAGATCCCCGTCTGCAACAAGCACCAGATCAATAGACAGGTGCCAGCCAAAACTAGCCACCTAGACAATGGACCAATGCCTATCAGAACAGGCCAGCACGATAACGGACCTGCACCACTTAGACTCAATCACAAAGATGATGGACCGGGTAAAACAAAGCACCATGACGACAGACCAAGCAAAATTAGTCACCAAGGCCAGGACAATGGATTGGTGCCAATTATAGACGGTTACCAAGAGAGGGGACGAGTCCAAATGAGTCACCCTGACAACAGACAGGTACCAATCAAAGGTAATCCAATGGAAGCACCCAGTCAGTCAGCTGAGAGCAGCGGCAGCAGAGAGATCTTCAACGGGTCCCTGTGACCACGAAGCACGATAAGTTCCCTTTCACTGAACTGCTCTCTTCCAGTAACAGTGGACTTACCACACTGGGTCTTTGTAGCATTTTAATGTTGCCATTTTGAAGAAAACAGAAACTTTGAAGATATCTGGTGTGCAGGACTCGATCATGTTCATGGAAGAACTCAGGAAGGAGAGTCAGTCTTGGCACTTTTGATGGATTTTTTTTTTTTAAGATAATTTTTTTGTGCTTTCTTGCTTTTAGGAGAGAAAGAGTACAACATGCGGCAAAGGGTAGGATTCGACCTGGCCGCTGCATAAGGACTCAGTCTTAGTACATGGGGTGCCCGCTCTACCAGCTGAGCGACCAGTGCACCCTATTTGATGGATTCTTTAAGAATGAAACCAAAATATTTTGGTTTGGAAGAAACACTGATTAATACACTTATAACAATAACTTACAACTTATTACTTATTTAATCTCTTTTCTCTCCTTGTTGAGATCTCAACGAGCAAACGAAACACATGAAATCGTATTGATTGCCTAATTATTGTATGTCACTTTATCTGTTGTGTGGCAGTCATCATTTATCACCCTTTAAAAGGGGGAATGACGCCTGCATGCCTATGCAGAGATGGGAAGCAGTGCAGCACGTGTAGCTACACTAGCTACATTTAGCATTAAAGATGCAGTGGAGGATTTACTACACAGCTTTTCATGTTGTGGAACTCGTATTGCCTCTGTACTCAGATTGGTAGTGGATACTTTGGCCTCATGTAAATAAGATAAGATAAGATAAGATATTCCTTTATTAGTCCCACTGTAGGGAAAATGAAAGTGTACAGCAGCAAAGGGGATAGTGCAAAAAACAAGAAGCATCCGTAAAAGCAAGATGCAACACATTGCAGAAAACAAAACATGAACAATTTCAATAGAAGGAAATATAAACAAGGGGAAATATTATAAATAGGAACAATATATACAGTATTGACAATAAACAGGATATTAACATAATTGTACAAGTGGAAAAATGATATTGCACCGTGAGAATGAAATTCGACCTGAAAATATTGCACAGTATGAATTACACCTGAGTAGTATTGATATTGCACAGTCAGATAGTCAAATACTTTGTGCATCTCCAGCAGTATTATGAAGAAGTTACTGTGCATTCAAATAATGTCTTAAAACTGTAAACATATTTGATAGCTTCAGATCTTCATCCCCTTCGTACCAAAATCAACCTGAAACTATCAGTTTAATAAACTGCTAATTTATTCCAGCTTATTAGACTGTTATCAGGCTATTAAATAGGTGTTATCAGTCGCTATAAGCCCCATAGATGTAGGTCAATAGGGACCTATCACACCCACTAGTAGGTTTTATCATCTATTCACATGGTAGATCAACGAAAGAAGGTATAAAAGAAGATGACAGCGACCTCTAGAAACCATAGTAATTATGACAGGAGCAGAAGCAGAAGTCAGGCGCTGTAGTATAGACAGTGTGAAACTCCATATAGGATGGAGGTCGGGGACCATGGATGGGACACAAAACAGCGCTTTTACCCAGGAGACTGGAGTTCGCATTCCGTGTGAAACCAACAATGAGTAGCTGTCTTTGTGTTCGTAGTTATTTTAACCCAAAACACAATGTTTTTCCCTAAACTTAACTAAGTGTTGATGTTTTTTTTTGCCTAAACCTAAAGAAGTCGTAGTTTTGTTGTCTCAACCTAACTGTTTGTTTTTTTGCCTAAACCTAAAGAAGCCTTTTTGTTTGTGTTTCATTCAGTTTTACAGCATGTTGGAACGTGTTGCTTTTAAATTTCACTTTCACTTTTACAACGTAGTAGGCCCGTAATGATCACATCTATGGTGCTTATAGCGACTGATAATGCCTATTTAATGGCCTGATAACAGTCGAATCGGGTGCTTATTCTAATATCAGATGACATTAAAGGTAGGGTCGGTAATCTTGAGAAACTGACAAGAGTACACTAGATTAAAAAAATCATAGAACTGAAAAACCCAGTCCAGTGTAGCCAACTCTTTTCCAATGAAAGTAGCTAGCAGCATTAGCTCCAAAAGTCTCTAAATCTAGAAAGAACATCAGCACCACTGACAGTCCGTCCCTTCAGGCCTCCCTCCAAAGCCACTCCCCCAAAATGATCCCAATGACCGTAAACAACGAACATGGCTATTGTTAGTACTCACAGCTGTCAAGCTAGCAGCTTGTGGTTTATTACAGTTCTGTGAGAGCCACAGATACCAGATTTTCTTTTTTGGTCAGAGCATTTGATTTTTTGACTGCTGTCGGGATGTAATGAGAATTTCAACAAATATAACAAAAGTGTATATGACCAGCACTACCAACCCTTCCTTTAATAGAAACAGATGATGTTTTTAAATGTTCACGCTGAGGAGTCAAAATTGCAATTTTGTTTCCACTCACAAGAACACACTAAATTGATGAACACTGCCATTAGTCCTATAATGGAAACAAACCCATAACTCATTTTGAGTGCTGACCCACAGTTGAAGAGCTGGGGCTCTAAAAGGTGATTGATGAAATCATGTCCACCATGTTTTAATCTCAATAACACCATACAGACCGGGGTTACATAATCCAGGACACGATGCGTCATATATCTCTCCACAGCAGGATGGCATATATCAAAATGTTTTATTTTATGGAGGTCGTAATTGAATTAGATGATGCACCTATTGTATTGTGCGTATTACATAACACCAAATGTACTATGGCGTGGAGTTGTCAATGAAAAACTCTAGCTATTTTTCACTGGAGGAAGAGGAAGGCTATTGATCTGGATGGGTCCTTATAATCCTTATAATCATTCCAGGTCCCATATACAAATCCCAGATTGAATGCCGAGTGCACTGTTGTGACTTATTGAACAAATACTAGAAGGGGCCAGAGGGTCTCTGCTGTCAGCCAAATCAATGCAATGAATTTTTAACAGAGCTCGACAGTTGCAGCTGCTGCAGTTTAACCTCAAGGTCATTGTTGTCTGTAATGTCATACTTGTGACTGAATATATACGGTATTACCTTTACTGTATGGAGGTAGAGCTAAAAATACATGATTGGTAGCAAAACACAACTAATTTACTTTTGACTGAAACTTGTATCGACTTTCATCTGCACTTTGAATGATTGCATGTCAGTTTAAGACCTTTACACGCTCTTTGCTGTGAGTGCTACATAGCGATTCATTCATCAACAATATGTAGGATGTTATGGTCAGTGCTTTAATGGGAGAAGCTGCACAGGTGTAATGAATTCACTTAGCAGGAAAAACAATTGCATACTTTGATTCTGCCGGAAAACGGAAGTTGTTACAGTCAGAATGCATAAAAGGTTGAGCTGTAACCAGAAAGAATGATGAAGAGGCAAGCATTTGTCAGCCGGTTAGTTATCAGGTCATTAAATGGGCGTTTTCAGTGGTTATAAGCCTCATAGAGATGGGTCAGAAGGGGCCTGCTACATCTAATAGTAGGTTTAACAAAACAACGGAATTTTGACCAGGAGACCCGTGTTTGAGACTGTTGTTGATTGGTGTTTTGTTTTTTAAGTTACGTTAGTGACGTTTGTCACGTGAGTTTGTCACATGAGTTTGTCACGTGTTTTCCGTTTTCCGTGTTTCACTTAGTTTACTTACTTATTTTAAGCACAACCCTGACATGTTCCCTTCCTTTAACTAAATGTTTTTCTTGCCTGAACCTAAGTTAGTGGTTTTCTTGCCTAAACCTAACTGTGGACGTTTGCGTGATGTACAAATCATACACGATAAGCGGTGTACAAATGACAAAAACGCTAAAATGCGTACTCATGACAAGCGGAATGTCTGTGTAATGTTGTGGTATTTCTACACCTTCCTGCGAGACCAGGTTGGTTAGAACATTTTGGTTTTAAGTTTCACTTTCACTTTTACAACATAGTAGGCGTAGTAGACCCCTACTGACCTACATCTATGTAAGTGATAATGTACAGCAAGCTCGAAATAAACCCTGACAGGGCGATGCAGGACTGAAGGAGGCAGAGGGGTGGAATTGCATCGCCCTGAAGGGGTTTATTTCACAACAATAACCAGCTTGCTGTACATTATCCTACTTATTACACGGCTACTTATTTAAAGGTTTGATATGTAACCGATGTCAGTTGCTGTTTGTAAACACGCTGCATTCAAATTTGGCCACAGCTAAACTACCTAAGAGTGAGAGAGAGAGTAGCGATGGTCGAGCGAGCTATAGAGTGACTGGACAGAGAAAGCTCTGTTAGTGAGAAAAAAGAAGCAAATCAGAGAAATAAAACATTATTTTCAGATTGTTTCCCGGCAGTTACGTTCTAAAACACAAATAAACACACAGCTAACTCTGCATAACTGCAGGAAGGTGCCAAGTTGCCAGATCCTGAATGAATGCAGGCTTCCAGTCTGCTGGCTGTGGCTCAGCGCTGCTCTCGTTAAACTACTGACACACAGGAGCAGGGGGATCACTGGAACACATGCATATAACACAACCCGTTCTCATCCGTATAATACGGCCGCTTTGTATCTCAGGGCTAAAGGGGGACTTGTGAGTCGGTATCAGAAGCCGAGGGGCGTGACAAAGCAGCGAAATTTGACCATCTGAATGGGCTGCACACCCTACGTGCTGTTATTGGCTGGAGGTTATACCCCCACGTGGGACTCAAAGCCAATTTCCAGACGCCTGGAAGTGTCCCGAGTACAGCAAAATAAGAACAACAGAGAAAATCCTGGATGAGGGCTGCAAGGTTTTTTTTAGAAACAGACACCACCACACACTTCTAGTGGAGCATAAGTGATGATTGAGAGGGATTATTTTCAAAACAGTCTATACATTGTTTTTAGTTAATTCTTGCATTTTATACCTTTACGAAATCGATAATTTGACACAAAAATGGGCGACGCTGGTGGACTCCGACGCGAAGCAACGATCTGCTATAAAGAAATAACAGACGGTAGAACGCCGTCATTGATCAATCAGAATCAAGTGTTCAACAAAGCCGGGTAATAAGAGGCTTATAACGACTGATAACGCACATTTAATGAGCTGATAACAGTCACATCAGGTGAAGCCATTTGTGGTAAAGTGATATATCACATGAATTCTGGTGGATATCACCAGTATTCTGCATACAGTATTTGTGCCTGTTCTTTTTGTGCTACAGGTCAAATGTAGGCCACTACACAGACTCAGTTTGGTCATACAGTGAGTCCTAATACAGACAGGACACATGTAGCTGACCCACTGACTTCCCCACAGTGGGAAATCAAACAAAATACCCCCCTAGACAAGTGTTATCCGGTCATGATGGGTAACTTCTGCCACCTAGAGGATATCTGGAGAAAGAACATTTTCGTCTCACTTATTTGCTGCAACATGATACTTTTAAAAACATTGTACTTTTAAAAGACATTGTTCACACCTACTGTTTATAGTGACAATTCTTATCAAATCTATAAAAGGTAGTATATGACATTTTGTTTGATAGCTTCTTGGTATGTGGTGATCAGAAAATCGTTCATTCTTATAAGACAACACATATTGTACTCACAGTATAGTACGGGAAGTTAATATTTAGAGCATCAAAGTATAAATCAATAATATATATGTGATAAAAATTCCACTTTACCATCCCTTGCTGCTGTATAAGTGTGCCCTAACACTTTCTCTCTTTCTGTGCGAGACACAAGCATTAATTCATCCATAAATGGATTCATGACTCTGATGTGAAGCAGACATTCATCTGTTTCTCCATATACAGTGAGTAGAACTGGCCATTATCTCAGTAACAATGTCCACATATTTTCTTGCCAAGCGCTACGTCAACACACTGTATTGCTTGTAATCTGAAAGCGTCAGATTCAGTATTTTATGCTGCTATGCTGCTATTATCTATGATTGTTACACTGGGGCAGGAATGCTGCTAGTGCACCTTTTACCAAGTCTTTGTTTATACATTACTAGTTTTCAACCTATTTTGATAATTAAAAACAGATAGCAGGGACCAGGACTGCACCTTTAATCAGCAACCGTTTACAATCTGCTACATGCAAATTATAAAAATCAAAGCAAAAACAACAGGAGTGTTTCTGTATCACCTGTCCGTCTGTCCATCCCTCCAGTGAGATTAAAGAAAATTGAACAATTTTCACTGAAAACTCTATGAAAGATTCTGTTTTTTCTTGAAGTCAGATGGGTATATATAAATGGGTTTGATGTAGCTGTAAAGTTGAACAGACTGAAGCACTGTTACTGACTGGTTCAATTGAAATGCTCACTGTAAAAGCTTTTTTAATGTCGCCTACCTTTATTCTATTGAATTGTGTCGGCATGACTGCTGCTTGCATGCCCTGCCTTTATGAACTGCGCACAGTATGAGTCTTTCTATAGATAATGACAATGTTGAAAGCTTATATACCTTTAAAAAATACAGAAGGAATGTATATTTATTGAATACCCTTGTTAATGCACACTACTGAATTGTATGATCACTGTTTTTACTCTTAATAAAAAAATATTTACTCTTCGCTTTTTGTGTGAGGGGGTGTGTTTGTGTTTAAGTATAAGTGACTCGAGTTTCCATAACACAAAGACTGTTAATTAAAGCAGGGTTAAGAACCAGGTTGGCTTACCTCAGAAGTTAATCTGTAGTAAATCACTGCTCTGTGGCTGTTTGTCAGCCCTGTATATAGCCTGAATGGACGGGCGTCTGGCTAAGCACAGTAGTATTCAGATTGCAACACGAATAGATTGTAGAACGAATAATTACCAATCATATTCACCTTATTCATTTACTGTGAGGTTAAAGTTCCACACACATTTATTTGAATCCACCAGTACAATACAGGATTCAAACATACCAGCCAATTCTTATTCCCGGGGTGTCCAATACCGACGCTTTGTCACGGCCGCCGGCGTCAGATTCTGACGCACAGGGCACCCTTTAGAATCGGTATGAGATGCACCAAGCTTTCCATTAAAGCTGCAGTATACAGTATATTTTTGGCAGCATTGGGCAAAAAATTCATAATAACCTTTCAGCATATTGTAATTCAAGTGTTCTGAGAGAAAACTAGACTTCTGCTCCTCCTCATGGCTCTGTTTTCAGGCTTTAAGAAAATCTAGCCTGTGACGGGAGACTTTGACCAATCACAGGTCATTTCAGAGAGAGAGCGTTCCTATTGGCTGTTCATTCAACGGAGGCAGCTGTCAATCATTCGTGAACTCCGATCAAACGGTCAAACTAGGGAGCGCTGATAAAATATGAATCAATATTCTGTTACTGTAATGCCTATTTTGATTTTTTAATTGTTCCTCTAGGGTTCTGGGCATTTTTTTTTTTTTTTTTTTTTTTTTTTTTAAAAA
>CAKALG010043219.1:0-15109 GCA_916700815.1 Helicolenus hilgendorfi
TTTTATGCAGGGAAATACGGGACGGGCAAATAGAGGCCGCACCAGATGAAAAAGCACTTAACCTTTATCGTAACTAATCCACAGTTGCTGTTTGCTGGTTTACAAAGTTAACGCAGCATTTTACAGCAGTATATTGAAACAAGGCACAAAACAAACTAACACAATACGACATTAAAACATCAGGAACTTAAAAACAAGTCTATAAAAGTCTCTGTTGAAGTGATTTAACAGGGATGCTATGCTGCTTAGTGGTTGAAACTCACCTCACTGGAATTCAATACGTGTTAAGAGGCAAACTGTAAAAGATGTTTGCTAAACATTGAATTGCACGCTCTCAAAAAAGTTACCACAAAGCTTTATTAATTGTGCAGTGGAGCTAATAAAAAAAGCTCAGAGCTGGTAAAACATTCAAGTTGATTTACCTCCTCACTCAGAGGCATAGGAGTGATGTAAGAAACACAAAACTTGGACCTCAAACAGTTGTAAAACCACTGGCCTGATGAGTCATTTTCCACCTTTTTACTTGGAGGTCATGTTTGGAGAAAGCCATAAGATGTCTTAACTCCATAATATCTGTAATTGCATTGGCAGCCATCTATTGAGTTGGCGTCATTCGGCTTCATTATTGCTCCGTGTAATTGTGTAAAGGCAGAGCAAGAAATATGAGACAACTTTGAGGACCTTCTGTGCAAACATTTCTTCTCTCTCATGAGATTCCTGTTTTACAGAATGATAATTTCCCGTTTAAATCTGACTAGACAAATTCGGGAGTGTTTTTATGAGACACTTTGTCTTGCATGTCTTCCAAAATGACTGGATCTACTGCTCACAGAACGATTGTGGGAAGTAGTCTAGCAGAGAGTGCACATTTGGTTTCCCTCATCTGTCAAAGAGCTTGAGATTTTCCTTCTTGAGGAATAGTGTAATATCCCAACGGACACAGCGCAGCACATGAATGACAGCATGCCAGCACAGAATAAAATGTGGACTTCATTCAGTGGAGGATGAATATTGTCCTCATGCTGTTCTTTTTCTTTTGATGTGTCAAATTTTATGCTACTGTTACCAATAAGTCAACTGTTCAACCGTTAGGGCTGCAACTAATGCTTGTTTTCATCATTGATTGATCTATTCATTATTTTTGTATTAATTGTTTAGTCAAAAAATAATCACAATTTAGTAGAGATATTCCGATACCATATTTTCCTTCCTGATTCTGATACCTGAACTTGCAGTATTGGTGAATACGTTCGTACTTTTCCCCTTTGCCTCGGTGAAGTTGTCGTGCTCTTTCGCTTGATGCGTCTTCAAATATTTTATGAGATTGCTGGTGTTGAAATTGGCAACACTAGTACCACCCCTTAAAACAGAAGCCTTACATATTGTACATATCACCGTTTTACTTTGTGGATTTTCCACTGTGAAATATTGACAGATGGCTGACATTTTCCTCGCTCTGACTACTGTTACCAAAGAACATGTATCGCCAAGAGGTGAAAGTCAATTGTTCGTTCCATTGCAACATCAGCGCCAAGCAGCAGAGCTACGCTTCCGCCATTTTGGACTGAAAGCGACTACCGGACGCCAGTTTAACGTCTGCCTACAAAGTGCCATACAAAAGTAAAACAAAATTATTTCTATTGTCATAATCTACCGAAATGGACTGTGTATAATGGACTCTATAATAAGAGTTTTTAGTCCAAAATTGTCACATGACAAACTACCTGCAATCAGTTCTTCTTCGCTGCTCTAAAGCAGTAGTTGCCAGTGGCAGCCATGGTATATCCAGGGCGACAGCACAGTGAAGGCTGCTGTTTCGGAGCGGCAAAGAAGAATTGATTTCCGGTTAAGCAAGTTGATTTTTTTCTGGGTTAATAAATGATGGTATCAGATCGGTGCATAGACTTGCGTTCTCGCTGATACCTGATCCCGAATGTTGGGCAGCATCAGACACTTTTCAGATACTGGTATCGGTATCGGAACAACTCTACAAAGTTTCTTCACCAAGAATCAAAAAGCACCACTTTAAGTCTTGTGTTTACCAGAGATGTGCTCATAAGTTTGAAAAAGCATGAAAAAACGACTAAGCAACTAAAGAAATCTTTGTCGACTAAAACCAAAATGACTGATTAGTCGACTAATCTACTAAGAGGAGCAGCCCTAATCAAATTTGTCATCAAATAATTTTGTCAATCAACCAGTCTATTAATCAGACAATAAGTTTCAGCACATTGGCAACAAAGCACAACCTTGATAATAGCATTCTTTCCTAATGCAATTTGAAATACTTCTTTTGCCTGAAAGTTGCTGAAAGCATTTTAAGCCGAAACTATTGCTTTTGAAGCTGAAAGCTTCTACGTTTTTTGTACAAAAAGAAGACCTCACCGTCGTTTTTCAAGTATATCAAAACTGGGTTTTCAGAACTAATACAGAGAATACAATTCAGATTTCAGTAGATGAAATTCTGTTTATTTGCTTGTCTTGTAGCCCAAAATTCAGTCCATATAATTCACTCATGCGTCCTCTAGGTGGAGCCATGTAGTCACTCATCAGCTCAGCTGCAGATTTACAGACATTTGTTCTAATAATTTCTCCTGAAACAAACTATTTCTGAATAGTGTGTCATATACACAGCATGACTACACTGCCTTCTACCTTTGTAACCAACAGTACACACAGCCATGAATTCAGCTTTTTTTAGTGTGGACTTTTGGTGACTTATTGGTATCACATGAACATATACAGTATAGGATGTTGGATGCAAGGCGGGATATGTACCATGCAAAGCAAATCATATATGCTATTGTATTCAAGGGGTCAACGGATGTTCCTTAACCCAGTGAAGGAAATTCCATCTGTCTTTGGATATACATTTTACATCCCATGCTTAACTGTGGTTTGTTTTAAGAGGCACGGTCATAAAGAGGATGTATGTAAAACCTCTGGGCAGCTAGGAGCAAACTGAAAGTGGTGATTGTTTTGTGGCATTTGAGGCAATATGTAATAGCTCGCGAAAGCCACATCAAACAAGTGCAAAGCTTCGTGTGATGAAAGATCAGCAGTCTTTTGTTGTGTGCAATCGTTTGCACTCTTGTAAACCAAAGTGAAAAAAGCCAAATACATATAAAATCCTTCAAAACCCTGTGTGTCATCGATGATTACGCACTGCAAGTATTTGACCCTAAAGTAAACACAAGTTAATGGTTTTAATATCGTGCCCTCTCTTTGTTCTGGATACCTTTTCATAAAATCAATTTCCTTAGCCGGATTAACTTTACATGGGGATTTCAGGAACTACTACTAATAGAGAGACCAGACCTTGATAATATCTTATTATTTTTTTTAAATTACATCATCCAGGCTCAACAAGATCAGTCTGAAATCAGGTCCAACACCCGTAATCTCCCCCATCTTTTCATAGCAGGTTAACACCAGGTGCTTTCTGTCAAGTTAGTTTCTCCAGATCTCTCTCGCACTTTCTGACAAGCAGCTCTTTTCACAGTCCTTTATCATTCATATTAATCCACAGTTGGTAGACTGGATGCTCTCCCTCCCTCTCTCTCTCTCTCTCTCTCTCTCTCTGAGGAGGCAGGCCTCAGGAAGGGCGCCTTAGGCTACCTCTGAATCAGGTTGCACTGTGTAGTGTCATAGGTAGGCCTGTGATTGATCATGGCACAGTTGGCCTCCGTCTGTTCTTTCCTGTCTTTGACTAAATAAACGTTTCCCTCTGTGCTCAGTCGTTTATGAAAGCTCCTTTCCGCAATACTACCATATACGCACATCTATCCATCAGCCTTGGCTCTTACTCTCAGTGTGTGTGTGTGTGTGTGTGTGTGTGTGTGTGCGCGCTCCTCCTGTTTGTCTGGTGTCCATCTCCTCTTCCGGTAAAGTCTGATTTTTGTCTCATGTTCTTTCTGGATCACAGCAGGCTGTTGCACATTCTCACGTGGTGTTAATCTGCTCTGTCCTTTAATTATTGATTTAGTCATTTACAACTAAGGGTGGGAAAAAAATGTTTTGAAAAAGTTTTTTTAATGCCAGAGTCGATGTATTTGCTTCATTTGAGTCTCTGCGGAGGTGGAAGGAAGTTACAGCTTTTATTGTTGACGCAATGCCATAGCCGTTCCATATCCGTCAACCAAAACAAACCGCGGTGAGCCGAAACGAGAAAGTAGAAAACAGATGAGGGTCTGCGTGGATACGATCTGCACCAAAAACTGTAATCAATAATTCCTGAAAATGACTGATATATTTGACTTCAGGACATCTCTGACTACATACATGCTGAAAATCAAACATTCCCAAAGTAAAAGTCCCTAGAAGGGCATGATTGAACTTTTCCCCATGGTCTAGTGTTAAAAAAGTAAAAACAAATTCGCAATAAATTGAATACTTGTAAAATCGTGATACTTTAAAATCGCAATACCTATCGAATCGGCACCCAAGTATCGTGATAATATCGAATCGGGAGATTGGTGTATGTCCCAGCCCTATTTACAACAATACTTGTTTGCATAATTATGTTATAATGTGCAATTTATCTGACTGAATCAACTCTGGTAGCTCCCTTAGACTTACTGTATACTAGTTACTAGAATCACAATTTAGGTAAACGTAGTCAGAAGACCAGCAACAATTGTTCTACTCTGTAATATGGTTTCATGATACTGCTTTGTGAGACATTGATGATGTTTAGCCGTCCAGTAGGTGTCAGGATAACGCAGAGCAAACATGCACTGAAGATGGACAGTAGTTGCTGAATGATATTGGTTTTACTCCTGTCTGTTGATAGTTGATAGCTCAAAGTTTACACTCTGATATATCTCTGTATTTGTATTTGTAGGTAGTTAAGACTCAGCCGTTGTGTGAGGCGGTTTTAAAAGTGAGCCGAGGTATATCATAGTATCATATGTGGAGTTTTATGCCTATCCCTGTAAAGACGGAGGATGGGCTCGTATGATGTGATACGTCTTTGTCCCCTTTGAAGTAGGAAAGACATGTGGAGTCCATTGGCTTTAGTCGAACGCTCCCTGTGTGGGATTTAGTCGTACAGTTTGTATAGTGGTAGCCTACACACACATGTGTCTCTGGTTCAGCCCATAGCCTTTTCCTATCTCCACCATCTTTCACACACATGTATGCTGCGCTCTCAGAGAGTACGAGGACAGTGACACATGTTTTGTGGTGTTGGCTCTGTGCTGCAGCACATTGAATCCGAAATGAAACAATGACTGATGAGGTTAAAGTGCTGACTTTCAGCTTTGATTTGAGGGTGTTTACGGGCGGTGTAGAAATCTTAGCCCTTTTCATATGTACTCCCATAATTCTACGGGACATTAAATATATGGACAAGTTGACAAAAACACAAAATTGTCATATGGAGAGCTGCAACGATAAATTGATTAGCTGTCAACTATTAAATTAATCGCCATCTATTTTGATAACAGATTAATCGGGTTGAGTAACTTTTCAAGTAAACAATTATCTGATTCCAGCTTCTTAAATGTGAATATTTTCTGGTTTCTTTACTCCTCTGTGACAGCAAACTGAATATCTTTGAGTTGTGGACAAAACAAGACATTTGACGACGTCGTCTTGGGCATTTTTGACCATTTTCTGACATTCTATAGACCAAACAACTAATCAATTCATTGAGAAAATAACTGACAGATTCATTGACAATGAAAATAATCATTAGTTGGAGCTCCAGTCATATATAATATTTGGTTGCAGATAGAGCTGTTAATCGATTAAAATATTTAATCGCGTTTAATCACATGATTGTCTATGATTAATTGCAAATTAATCACATTTTTATCTGTTCAAAATGTACCTGAAAGGGAGATTTGTTAAGTATTTAATACTCTTATCAACATTGGACCGGGCAAATATGCTGCTTTATGCCAATGTATGTATATATTTATTTGTGGAAATCAATTAACAACACAAAACAATGACAGATATAGTCCAGAAACCCTCACAGGTACTGCATTCAGCATAAAATGATATGCTCAAATCATAACATGGCAAACTGCAGCCCAACAGGCAACAACAGCTGTCAGTGTGTCAGTGTGCTGACTTGACTATGACTGGCCCCAAACTGCATGTGATTATCATAAAGTGGGCATGTCTGTAAAGGGGAGACTCGTGGGTACCCATAGAACCCATTTACATTCACATATCTTGAGCTCAGAGGTCAAGGGACCCCTTTGAAAATGGCCATGACAGTTTTTCCTTGCCAAAATTTAGTGTAACTTTGTAGTTATTTAGCCTCATTGGCAACAAACAAGTAAGACATGGTTGGTACCAATGGATTCCTTAGGTTTTTTAGTTTCGAGCTTTGAGCCCGCCTTCGTAAGCTTGATTGCGTCAACGTGTTATTATCGCGTTACCATCGACAGCCCTAGTTGCAGATCCTTTGTGTCTTCCCTGGTGATGATGTGATGATCTAGGATCAGTGTCCTGATGCATTGTCCTAAATTTGGTGGGCTATGTATAAAAAGTTTTACACACCCTTAAAACTAAAGTCAGCCCTGTTTTATTCTAAATCCAATGTGCCGGAGTACTCGGCCAAAACAGCGATGAACATGTCACGGTCCTAATGCTTTCTGACTGCTCTGCATACACACATACAGGTCAGTGAGGTGTAGCTTAACCACACTGACCCTTTCTGTCTCTGCTAGTTGGATATGCACCATATAGCACCTGTATATTACATCTTTAGCATGTATTGCATTTTCGGAATTGGCTGTGTGAGCATATCACTGGATGATCTAAATGAAAACCAGTAATGCGGACATCGTTACTCATTAGAGCATCTGCCATACCACGATTCAAGAATAGACTGCTGTGGGGTTACGGGGTCGCTGCGAGATGTTCTTGCGTGTATCTAAAGAACATATGACACCTGTATCACATGGCGAAGGAACAGAGCCCTGCTCCCAGAGCTTCACTTGGGTGGGTTTGGATCAGTGGAGGCCACAATCTGGTTCTGATTTACCATTGCATAAGCTCTTTGAGACTGTTGTTTTTTGAGAAGTTTGCTTTGTAGGGGGAAAAAAAAAAAGCGTAGGAAAATAAAATAACAAACAAGAGAGCAGTTCCCAAAGCAAATGTGGTGTGTAAACAGTTCCCGGGGTGGCGTATGATTTGGTCTTCACTCACAGCGGAGGCCATTTTATCTAGCCACCCCTCAAAACCCCCCAACAACCCTATCGCTCCACAATTAGTGGGGAGGTGAACGGGTTTAGACGGAGGGTTGAGGGGGTGCTGGTTAACATTGGCGCCCATAACAGTCGCCGTACAATAGAGAGGACCCCCTCAAATGGTGGATAAACAATGTACCTGAACCAAACAGCAGGCAGACGAACCAAACTAGCGAGGACGGGGTGAGAAGAGGTAGGTGATTTGAGGTTTTCGAGGATGGGCCTTACAAAGAATCCGCCAGTCACAACGGAGGGGCCCAAAGCGTGTGATTATTAATTACTGATGGCTTCCCAGCCTTTGAAAATCAGGGGGCCGCAGACATCAGATGTGTGGAAGAGGCAGAGGAGCGAAAGGCCTGTCATTACCATCACAGAAACAATGCTCGAATTTGGCTGTCATGCATTTTTGCCTAATTGACTGTTTTGATGCAGGTTTTTTTTTTTCCTCCTCCATTTTGTTTCTGAGGGGGCGCCGATGCCCCCCCACTCCCCGGTCTTGATGAGGAGAACTTGGTGGGCTTTCAGCTTCACCCAGCAAGAACCTTCCGGAGGTTCTTTGATGGCAAGAAAAGCCACTGGAGACCTCAGGGGCCTCATTGGCCCCCATTTATGTATCGGCTACCATAACGCCATTTCTGATTCCTGACAAGAAATGAGTGAGGAGGAGAAGTAACGTATGAAAGGCATACAGTGTGTATATGTGCTATATGGGGAGTGTGTGTGTGTGTGTGTGTGTGAGGCTGCAATGAAAAGGGGGAGGCCAGGGACCCACAAACCACATGAGGGGTCTCCTAATTTGCATAATTAACTGTTGACACTAACTGTGCTTAATGAAGGCCTATTGAAGTCATTGACCCTTTTACACAGCCAGCCCCTGGGAATGAGACAGAGGCTCCTCCGGCAAAGGTTAAAACAATGTGTCTGGTTAACTTCCGACAAACGCGCCGAAACGCCCCAAAGCCTCAAAGACTCATGCGCCGTGGAAGAGGTTATGGCACAACACGACCTTCGATTTCCCAGACCTCAAATACCACCAGATGTGTGGCTTCCGTCATTAGTGTTATTTTTGTTCTTCTACAGAATTTGCTCAATCGCCCATGTTTTCCGTAATACGCGAGCAAATTTCAAGTTGCATAACAGTATCAGATGGCGAAATTGTGTGCAACGTTCTGTTCCAAAGAACATTGCACGTATTGTTTTCAATCTTTTGGACATGGTAACACGAGAGATTGTCAGAAATAGGGATTTCTATAATAGTCTGTAATGCTTTTTTGGGAAAAAAGTACAGTAAGAGGGAAGGTCCCACTCTTAATTATCTGCTTGTTTTCATTGTGTAGGTCTTACGCATACAACAGCACAGTATTTAATCTATTATGTTTCAAAGCAAACATGTAAAAACAATACCAATGATATATTCCAGACCATTGTGAATATTTGCCAAAAGAGCATTTTTGACCCTCGACCGTGTTATAGCATAGTATGTAACTAAAAAAACAGGACTTCTGTGATTACGTTTGAATTTCTACATTATAGATAGTGTTGTTTGTGGGTAGCATGTTGTATTTGGGTTGCATGTATAAGTCTATTATTAGAGGAAGGGGTGGCACCAGCCACTTTATGGCCATTAAAATGCCAGAAATCAAGTGAAAGCCAACAGTGTGTAAACTAGAGGTGTGTGTGGTTTGAGAGGGCTGTGTCTCTGTTGTGGAAAACACACTTTAACACTGACAGACCACTTAGCATATGGCTGTGATCCCTTTATACAGCCTTGTAAATAGGCTCATTCACTGCTTAGTACTTCTGTTAAAAAAACCCCCAACTAAAATCTAGGGTTGGGCGATCGTTTCTATTTTCATATCGTCTAATGATGGTTACACAAGATCGCTGATAGGCGGGAGTAGGAGGTGGTGGGCAGAGTTTCATCACCTTGATAATAACATTCTTAGTAGTAGTAGTATATTTATTTGTTTTTATTAAGTAATTTATTCTCTTTTTTTTAAAGTATTATTGGAGTTAGAATTTAATTTGGATTAAAGATTTTGAATAATCATCAGGAGCGTCGGCTCAGACCTGTGACATAATCAAACCTTTAAGCTTTCTGCAAGCAATACAGTTAAAGTTACACGTATAAAAGAGAGTGAACGGTTTATTTATAATATTCAAACATTAAAAAAATCGATTTGATAGCAACGTCTGTGTGTTTGTGCTTGGTGCAACTGTATCATATCATCATGTTCTGTTTAACATTATTATCTTAAATATCACAATCCACAACCGTATCCAAATGTTAAATACATAGCAAGGTTTTGGTGAGCAGGCATATGGAGGACGGAGATGCAAGGCGTCCGATCCATGGAAAAAAATAGCAAAATTGGTGATTTCAAATTCAGCGGACGGACATGCAAAGTAGGGCGCAGATTTTAGAGATTATTTTATACCATCTTAGCTCTGATAGTTAGTTAAAATTGCCTTAATATCGGCGTAGAAAAAAAATACAACTGTCGATCATCCCTTCAATCGACGATAAATGATCCGATCGCCAATCGGCACAAGTCTAGTAAATCTCTTCTATACTTACACTATATGTCATGAATTTCAAGTATGATTAATTGATAGATTTGTTATGTTTTTTTGAGCTAAACATTTAGTCAAACATGTTACTACTACTTCGGAAAGTAGTAACTTTTATAAAGTAGACGGAGGAGAGTAAGACTGATCTGTTTATTTACATTTAACAACAAATATTCAATAATACAGGGTCCCACGCATGAGGTACAATTTGTGTCTGTAATATCTCATACCTCACACACCTGTTCACACCAAAGCATACCTTGGACACAAACTTTCTGAGGTACTCAGGGATGCATGTAATCACGTAATATGGTGTGAATGCACATGTGTCCCTGACTACATTGACCATGTTTACATGCTAACTAATATTCCACTATTATTCCAGTTTGCAGAGATGCATGCCCAAAAGAAAACCCCACATTTCTGGTCGGAAGGAGAAACACACTTACTTTTAAACATCATGAAAGACTTAGATATCAACAGGTTTTTGGATATGCTTAAATATCACAAAGCCAACGTTTTCAAGAAGGCGGTTGAAGGAATGAAAGAGGGAGGCTGTGTTTGCACGACACCAACAAGTCTGACACTGGTTATGTTAATGGCAGTATGCACGGCTGCATTTAAATGGGAATATTAGTGGAATATTCATTTTCATCAGACATGTAAACAGCTTGTAGGAATATTGTCTTTTTCAGAATAAGGACAAAAATATAATGTGCATGTGATCATTGATGAACTGTCTAGTCATGTTTTGGTATTATAGCTCAACAGTGAATTAGACTGGCTGAAGTCTAAAGCTCCAGTGTCCATCTCTAGTTGTATTGCCATATGTAAAAGTGCTTTTGCTGTTCAGTAACGGTCTCAGTTTCCCATAGATAAAAGGAAAACAAGTGGTCACTCTGATGCATTTGAGACGCATTCTAGTGCCAGGTGTGGACACAGACACGGTCCATCTGGATACGAGATACTGAAAGGGTCTTCCTGACCTGAGAGGACGTACTGTAGCAGTTGCACACATGTAGAGTTTCACCTTCTCTGTATAAGTCTCTGTAGCACCTGTGAAATATTACAGAAAGGATATGCACGATAAAAAAAGAGTAGCCCACATTTTGTACACAATTACTTGAGACAACGGCATATGTTGGGTTGGAGACAAAAGCCATCTGTTACAAGAAGTTGTCAAACGTCACGTAGCACTTATCCCATATCCAGCTGTCTTTGATGCGTTATGACTAATTTCTTCTGATGCTGCTGAAGCTCCCTTAACGTCTGACAATACTCGAGGGTCATGACGCTTCTTTTCCTGAAAATGTCCCCTCTGTTCTCTTCTTGGCGTCACTGTTTGCGGTTCCTATTAATGGCTTTTCCATTTTGTTGGTCTTAAAAGCCTCAAGAGGCCGATCCTACCATCCCCGCTCAGGGTCTGTAGAACAGAGGGATTCTCTCTCCGTGTCTATAGTTTGTCATAGATTGCCAAAAACAGCCTTTTCTCCACTCCTCCCTCTTAATCCGCACACTTTGACGTGTTCAACGAGGTCATTGGGGATGTTATGAATGATCATTGAGGCCTTGTTTGTATGATGTGACGTGAGGGATAGTTCGCTCTAATAAAGAATCAAAGATTCTCCATATCCTGTGAGAATCTATTTGCATTGAAAAGGCTTTTCCAGTTTGTCCCCCCCACTCATCAACCTAATTCTCGGCTACCGCACAATGTATAAAAACAGATTTATTGTTCGCTTGGTCCCCATCAGGTTTTTTTTTTTTTGTCTCAAAGGGGCCTAGAAATAGTTGATGGGGAGGGGTCTTTCACATTTAATGACAACGTCCTTAAGCTTGAAACTTTCCCACACTTGTTTCAGGGAGAACGGGGGCCCTAAGATTTGTTTTTATCAAAAAATTGAGTTAGTCGTCGATAGATAGATGCTGTATGAAAATGTGCCATAACTGATGTAAGTGGGACAAGTGCCCTCCCCATCCACCCACCCTTTTTATGTCTATGAGATGGGGCGCCCCCCACCCCCCTTGGTTCTTGCACACTGGTTTCAGGGCCTTCAAAAGGGGGCCCCTCAAGCTTTGATCCTCTACATGGGTGCGGAAAAACATCTTTTTGCCCTACACTGTGCCCAGGAAACCAAAGTTTCGCCGCCGCCGTATGCTAATGCAGCCAAGCTAATCACCCTTCCCAGTTGCAAGATTTATATACCATAATGGCGCCCAGTGGTACCCCCTCGACCCCGCAATTCTGTGGCCCCCTTATCTACCCTCTGGATGTCCCATGGAGTAAAGGTGTCTTCTGTCTGTGAATGCAGCTGCCTTTGCCACCACCTCAGCAGCCTCTTGCTTTCTTCTACAAAAAGAGGGTATCATGAAAACAGTCCTGTGGGTGGGCCTCTTAATGCCGTCCCCCTCATTCTCTACCTAATGTACTTTTCCAGTAAATGTCGTGAAACACACTGGAGCTCCAAGGTAGGCTCCAGACAGATAAATGTGTCGGGGGATGAGGGGGATAAAAGCTGTGGCCCCTCAGTCCCCTCAGTATGTCTGGTGGACCTGCTGTTTGGATTATATTTCTCCTATCAATATCTTACCCATCAAACTGTTTCATCTTCTACCCATCATACCAGTGAGCTCTTTGAAAACACTCCACATCTATTATGAACTTTGTTGATGAGGGGGCATTTGTAAGAAACAAAAGTTGTAAGCTATAGGGAAACATTGTCTGCACTGCGGCCCAGTCCTGGCTCCTCTGAATGGGACAAACATGCACAGCGAGTGCAGAGCTGGCTGGACCCTCCAGAGATCTTGGATCCGTCCCAGGTTCTCCTCAGGTGAACTCCAGTCCCGTCCGGCTTGTCGAGATTGAGAGGGGAGAACGTGTTCTTTTCCAATAAATGGGAAATAACTCAAAAGAAAAATCTATTTTTGTTCAGCTAACTATGAGGTGTGCGTAATGTATTAACTGTTTTTGAAACTAGTCCAAACATAATTTTTGATAAAAGCTTCAGAGTTATGGAGGCTGTAAAACATTCAAAAGGGCAGATTTTTTCGCTTCTGATCGGGGATATTATTGTTTCTCTTTCAAGGTGCAGTCTTTTTGTGGCCTCTTAAGCATCAGTTTGTCCCTGAGGTAGTCCGTATGAATGAGTACATGTCCTTCTAGACACAGTTTGGAGGTTGACGGTGGGGTAGGTTTGCTTTAACCTAACAAATGGCAGCTTTTGTACAAAATGGGTATCATGCCCTATAGTAAAGTAAAGCTCATTAAACTAGGAAATATGTAGACGGTTGAGTGTGTACTGTGCTGTAGGCTAGGACTGTGTATTAGCAAGGATCTGGCGATACGATATTGCAATACTGAAAGTAAGGCGATATATTGCCATTTTTGGAAATGTAATTTTAAGAAAACTGTCATAATATAAAGACACACCACCATATGTATACAATCTGATTTTTAAAAAAGTCCCTATGTGAAATGGCTCCTATGGGGACTAACATCTTTACATAAAGATATTATGGGTAACCTGTTGTTGTAGGATTTAACCTGCAGTGATACATTACAATAATAAATGAATGTTATTGTCCAGGCATATAAAGGTCAAAGCCTTTGCACCGGCTTTAGGAGTGGTGCACTCTGTGTACTCTGTGTACTCTGCATGTGTGCGTGCATGTGAACCACAGCAGCGGGCACTTACTGCCACATCCAGATGGTGCTGGAAACAAACAGGGCTACACTGTAGGACCCCTCAATAGGACCGTCTAGACTGGTCCCTGACCAGACAGATACAGCCTCCCATCAAATTAGCGTTTGTCAGATTTATGGTAATGGTCCGCAACAGTCTTCCTGTCAGTGGCATCAAGATTTACAGCAGCGACACCCACCCCCACCCTCACAAATACACACATATACACTATCCTCATCCTGAGCGCTCCTTACAAATGCACCCTCCTCTTTTTCTCTCCATCCTTCATTTCTTAGCTGTGAACAACTCTTGCCCACCGCCGAGCCCCGTCTATGCAACTGGGGGGAGAAGTTGTGGAAGTGGTTGTTTGTGAACGTCAGGGAGGTTTGTAAGAAGGCTGAAGCCATGAAGTGCCCCAGTCTCTCCTTCTCTAAAAAAGCATCACAACCCCAGTGAAAAAAAAAAAAAAAAAAGACCCACTCGGGGTGGCAAAACCACCCAAGCCCCCTCTGCCTCCCTAACAATGGGTTGTGTCAGGGTTTCCTGTTAATCCTCTGTGATGAAGCTGGAGTGTTTTTAGGGGTGAAGGGGTTGGGGATGAGGGTGAGGTGGTGGTGTATAGAGGCTTGGGGGCGTGTTAGGTTGGTGTAGTTTGGGGGGTGACACGAGATACTGCGAGAGTTTAGAGGGAGAGGGGAAGACGGGATACATTATTGGTGGTGGTGGAGTGGAGGACAGACAGAGAGCCCCATGTATGCGGATTAGCGTCGCCCCCTCTTTCATGTCGGCGTTTTTTGGGTGGTAACCCGATCCCCGGGCCCTAGCACTAGTGAGCCCAGTGGGAAAGGCTTCCTGACAGATATCCCGTCCATTCTCAGCCCAAATGTTTTTCCAAGGCTGCTCCTCCGCCTTTGATCTGGCCTCCTCCTCAACCACGCAGGGTCACAAGCTACCATGTCAGGCCAGATAGGAGAAGGCCAACACTGTGAAGGGGAGCTGGAGGAGGGGAAGCAGGAGGGGGTCGCTCCAGTCTGTTGTTCAAAAAATCTTGCCCCGTAGTCTAGACCTGTCTTGGTTGTCTCTTAAAAAGTGGACTTTACGCTCCAGACGGTCAGTTGGTCACATCACCTCCGTCAGTCAGATGAAACTCCACCTTGCACCTCCGCTCCTAAATAACAGGCGGCGCTCAGCTGTTTACAGTTTGTTTTTGGAAAAACAGTGTTCACTGTGACGAAGCTGATTCTTGTGGAAATGTTTTGGTGTTTCAGGCAGGCTCTGTCCCGTGTTTCAGATGTGCACATATGTTGCCAAACTTAAGAGCTCAAAAATAGGGGGGGATTTCTAAACCAAAGCGGTGGATCTTGGGGTCCTCCCCCAGAAAAAATGAGAGACTTTGTTTCCTGCATTCATGTGACTTTTATAGAATTAAAATGCTGCAACAGCGTTGTCAAAGAAAGAATACAGAATAATTCACCCCTCTGGCATAAACTAATAAACATCAGTTTTCATTCAGTCATTTTTTGTCCTGCTAGAGTATTTCTTCTCTCCGTCTCTCACTGACTGAAGGCCCTTTCAGACACAACGTGACAACGGCACCACAGCGCTCTGAAGCCCATTATTTTCCAATGGCTTGGGCCGCGGCCTTTCGCT
>CAKALG010043223.1:0-13101 GCA_916700815.1 Helicolenus hilgendorfi
CACTGGCCTGTCTCTGGGTCACATGACCGCGAGAAGGAACCCACGGGGTAGCAGTCACATGGCAGGCAGGTGTCAGAGCCTCGCAGATGGTAGTGAAACTCCTGAATACACACACACACACACACAAGCACACACAGGGTATGCATAATTAGGCACACTGATAAAACTCAGTCAAATACATTGACACAAAAGGGGATGCGGCTGTAACAGAGACATGAATACTAGAGCAACAACGCATGCATGATGTGTAGAAGAGCCAGAGAGAAAGGACAGCAGTTCATTATTTAGTTTACTTTACTTGCATGAGAATATATTTTCAACACCACATTGTAGAGGATGATGGTGCAGCACCACTGCTTCATTCTTTAAAGTTCCCCTTCATTCAAAAATGTGTTTTGCTTATTGTTAATTCAATTTGTTGTTTGACAGTCGCTGTGCAGAATGATGTGTGAGCAGAGTTTGTTTTCACATTTATCTGCTCTCCGAGTTCACCTTAAGTATCAATTCAAGGCGTGCATCTACAAGTATGATTTTGTGACATCACAACTAGTGTGGAGACCAATCGTGGTCCAATATGCAACTTACAGAAGTGTGATATGTGTAAACTTGAAACATCCAGCACAGACACACTGAGAATGGACTTTCCAGTGAAGTGGGAGACGTCATGTGTTTCAGCCCGGTCGCACGAAAAGGCGTGTGAATGACGCGATAATGTGCAAGGCAAAAGTGTGCAATAAGAATGTCGTCTTTGCTTTAGGCATGTAGTCTGTACTGAATGCAATGTAAATGCATCTGCGTGAATATGCTATGCTCAGAGGTAGTGACGTAGCATAAAAAATGAGAAAGGTTGGTT
This sequence comes from Helicolenus hilgendorfi, assembly GCA_916700815.1. NCBI lineage: Eukaryota > Metazoa > Chordata > Actinopteri > Perciformes > Sebastidae > Helicolenus > Helicolenus hilgendorfi. The sequence continues at coordinate 854 of CAKALG010043223.1, forward strand.
ATGGTGGGTGGGACAGGAGGTGGATGGGTCCAACAAACACAGGACTTTCAACCAGGAGACCCGTGTTTTGTTTTGTAAGTTACGTTAGTGACGTGTTTTCTGTACTGATGTTACGTTGTTTCTGTATGTATTTTACTTAGTTTACGTACTTATTATTATTATATATTTTAAGCCAAACCATGATTTTTTCCCTAAACCTAAGTGAGTGGTTTTGTTGCCCGCTGCTGTTACTGCACCTTGTAATATTCACGCCTCGGTGAGGCAAAACGTGACACTGACACGCTATCCTCTGGTAGACAGGCGGGTATATTTGGTTTCATAGATTCTTGATTTTGCATTGAAGGAGAAGGACTAAATGTAATTTCAATATTTTAAATTGAACTAGTTAACTGAACATTTGCGTCGAAAAAAAAAAACATATCAGGTCCAAATTATTGTTCTAAGAGTATTTTTATATGTCTTTGAACATGTCTGGAGGGGGTCTTAAAGGAAAGTTTGTAATTATCAAACACATTATTATCTCAGCCTGCAGCAGCTTTATGTTGCATTTTACAAGTTGAATTTCACAAGTAATCTGCTGTTGCTTTATGGTCCAAAACATGAACAGGGAACTCTGCTTCCAGAGTCAAATCCCCTCAACGTGATAATTATCTTCGACAACACTTATAAAAGAATAACACCTGGACAGGGACAACAATGTTTAGGGGAAATTATGCTCAACACACTTAATCTAATTATGATGTGTTGATCATTGTATCTTAAACATAATATATTTTTTCTTAAACTGAAGGGCATTTAAAAAAATAGTCAAATTCATTGTTGATGCTTAAGATGTGCACTGTAATACTTAATACAAGGTTGTGTGTGTCAGCCTTGCCCTGATTAGTCATAAACCTTACTGCTACTATTACTGCTTTTATTATCATTTTATTACATCCAATGCTGCTATTACTACTAGTGGTCAGTTTTCTCTTATTATTACTGCAATAACTGCTCTCATTATATCTGTCATTTATGTCATATGGATTGTTTATGTTTTAATTTTATTTTCTGTGCGTCCGAGGGGAGGGATCCCTCCTCAGTTGCTCTTCCTGATGTTTCTTCCATTTCTCCCCCCGTTAAACGGTTAAAGTTTTTCCATATCCAATACGAGAGGCCAAGGACAGAGGCAAATTTGTGATTTGTGATATTGGGCTATATAAATAAAATGTACTTGACTTGACCTGAAAGGCTCAATGTAAACATTATAATATTGTGAGCCTGAAAAGCATATAAAAAAAAAAGCTTTAATTTCAAGCTTAATTTTTCAGAAAATTAAGAACAAGGAGCCAAAGGTCACAGGCCATCATGAGGTTAAGTACTTTGTTCAACGGCAGTATCAGAGATTTAAGATTAGGGTCAAAAGATCAGATTAAGGGCGGGATAAAATAGGGTTGAACACACAAACGTATCAATATACACTCACGGGTTCACTCAAGGCAGGAATATCACTATGTAGGGATGATCATATCATCATGGTTCATGTAGTTTGCATGTCTGGCTTAGCCCGTCAGACTGTGAGATGATTACTGTGTGTCTGGGTTAAACCAAAGCCAAAGTGAGCTTTTGAGTTACACCACTAAAGTCCTTCTAATCCTATCAGTATTGGTATTCAATGTAATGATGTAAAAAAAAAAAAAAAAAAAAAACGTCATACCAGCAGGTCTGTAGCCATTCAATAGAGCTTTGAACAGCTGCTGTCTAACAGCTCTGTAATATGACAAATAACTCTCTAGTTAATACTAGTTAACTAAAAAAAAGTGGAAAAATCTGTATCTGATGCTGCATCTACAGCATCTAATCAGATTCTCTGTTTCCAACAGCCTTTAGTACATCTTCAACATCGATGCACCAACTTCTCTACTTAAGCCAAGAGTAAAAAACAATGGTAAAATATCTTTTTATAGTTTTTTAGTTGCAATATTTCCGGTTACCTTGCAGTGACAGTGTCCGCTGGTCTTGTTGCAATCGGGGTCGAAGCCCTTATTGGTGTCACAGTGACACGGTCCACAGGTCGGAGATCCCCACCAACCCCTGGGACACTGATGATCAATCCTACACACAAACACACAGGTAAAATCAGAAACACAAATAGGTAGAATCTGTACGGAGAAGGAGAGCAACAGAGCGTGTCAAAAACTTATAATTTTGTTCTTCAAAGGATCCATTTTTTCCCTCCAACTTCTAACTTATGACAAACTAACTAATGAGTTTGAAACAAAGAGATGAAAGAGAGACACAGTCAGTGAGAAAAGGAGAGACGGAGGAAGAAAAGGAGAGGGATCAAACTGAGAAAATATTAATAGTGAAAGGTGGAGGGAGACACTGGAGAGAAAAAGTGTGAGGGAATTTGAGGTCAGGAAAAAATATGCACTTCAGTAAACACTTTATAGCATATGCTGAATCATAGATTGTACCAATTATTATCAACAATATGAAAAATGACATTTCAGCAAAAACAACTTTAGCTATTCATTCACTTTAAAAGCCGTACTTTCTAAAATTGCTGAACTCCAAACTGATTTTACACGACACTTGCAGTAGCTGTTTCCTTTCTCTTTGCTCGCATCTCATTTAATGTGCTCTCCGTCTGTTCAGTCTCTAATGGATCGCTGCACGCTTTTCACAGTCATTGCAGATTCTCATGTGCGTGTCTTTATTGCTCCTTACGGGGAATTTAGAAGAGGTAATTCAGATATCAACGATCTTAATAGAATATTAGGATTGACTCTATTTCTCCAGAGATTTTTTCTGTTACATCTCCCGAATCTCTTTTCCAAATGAAGCGTCTCTCCCTGCTGCGTCTTTTTGGCTGGTAAAAGGGCTCAAATGGCAACACAGACATATCCAGAGAGCCAAATGCTTTGTTTCATCATAACTGGGGGAAGAAAGAGCGTAGAAACTGAGGCTGGTTCTTAACAGGAAGCTGCGCTGGCTGTACTGCGACAAATAGTCTTTCCTAAATGAGTTCCTTTAAGTTACGATTATTTATCATGCTTCATAGCTAACATGCTAATTCTGATTTCAGGGCCTGTGTCCGTTTAGCATTTTTTTAAATTTTTCCCAATGAGGATAGAGTATGCAGCTGCATGCGGCCATGCGTTTTCTGAGCGCTCCGCCTTTTTTGTGTGGCCACTCCGAGCGCTTCTAGTTGAAAATCATGGCTATGTCTGTCTATCCCGAGCTCTATATGTCAGAAAGACACAAGCATACAAAAGACAGAATTTGTGGGAGCAGATCGGACGAACACTGAAGGTTTCTGGTGAGTGTTGTGCTTTTATCACCTTACAACCACCTTATCACCTTGTAACCTTCTGTTAACGTAGCGTTAAGTTCATTACTGTTGCTCATGATGAAAACACGGTGTCAAACAAACAGATAGTAGCCCAAGTATATAATAAAAAGCAAAGTGCCGATGCTAGTCCATCATACAAAGGTGGTTAGAGTGGTGATATGTTGTCAAGATATTGTTCAGCGCTCAGAGTGCTTTTTTGATGAAACGCTGAGATGAAGCGCTCCCCAGCGCACTGCGGGCCAGAGAAAGACCCTATATGGACACAGGCCCTCAAGTCACCTGAACATGGCAAGGCTGCAGCAAAAGATTACTTTTCACTTCTATATATATCATTGAGTTTATAAAGTGTCTAGAGAAAAATGAACAGAGCACAAACTGATTTAAATGCACCTATGTTATCTGACCAGGAGTGAAAATATACTATGATGAAAATCAACAAACTCCTACTTTTACTTAAAAAAAAGGTTGAATAATACAATATCAACATCACCATCTTTCTGTAGATCGACTAATTGATTAATGTGATTAAAGTGAGTTAGTAGGAAGATGATTAACGAGCCAGACTTCTAAATTTGGTGTCTTCATTTAAGAAGAAAGAGGACAAATTACAACAGCGAGGAGAGACAGAGAGAGAGAGAGGCACATCAAGGGAAATTAAACGAGAGAGTAGACATATATTTCATCAGCAGCAGACAATGTGTGTCTTTGTTAAAAACACACACCAACTAGATCAAAGACACACACACACACACACACACACACACACACACACACACACACACACACACACACACACACACACACACACACACACACACACACACACACAGAGAGAACAGATCATGAGATAAATTTAAAGCTGTGTGGATTTCACAGGCAGGCAGGAAGGAAGGGATCACGGGGTGAGGTCAGGGTAACGCTCGCTTGTGACCCTGTAACTGTAACACACACAGATAACCTTAGTGTGTGTGTATGTTCCTACATTAAGTCTACACTCATTCCACTGTGGATTACATGCAACGCTGGAGATGTGGGACAACAAGGCAGAACTAAAGCTGTCAAGACACACATACACACATACAAAACACACACACTGGAAAACAGCTTAGCAGGGCTACAAGCAGCATCACAGAGTGTTAGACCGTGTTGGCATCTCACAGGTAAACTGGAGTTTAAATGTCCAAACGTTGAGTCAATCATGTGTGTGTATGTGTGTGTGTGTGTGTGTACCTGTGTTGGCAGTATTGCCCATAGTGGTTGTCTCCACAGTCACAGATGTATCCGTGGGAGGAGCTCGGCTTCCTGTGGCACTGAGCCTGGTTTTCACATGGATTCAGAAGGCAGGCGTCAGTGCAGCCTCTCCCGTAGTAACCTGAGGGAGGAGAGAGAGAGGATTCATGTCACAGCCACTACCACCCTACAAGTCAAATACAAACACCACCTACTGTAGCAAAATATGCTATCCTGTCTACTACAAAATATGTTCATATAGAACTAATTTGCTTTACCAATTACATGAATTGATGCAAGGATTACGTTCACTGGCACAACGTATCCTAATAAAATGATATGTTGTGAAAAGTTTTTTCTCATTTTTCATGCGTTTTCCTTCAAATGTCCAGCAACACGTGTCAATTTCTACTCGTTACAGTACATGCGTACAGTCTTTTCAAAATAAACTTCCGTCTTCAAAGGAAACAACTTGGTTAGGTTTAGGCAATGAAACTACTTAGTTAGGGTTAGGAAAAGATGGTGGTTTGGGTTAAAAGTTCGGAAGTGGTGTAACTTAAGTATTGAAGTTACATGACAAATAAATCAATGAATGTTGATTTCTGGTTTCACGTGGGGTACGAACACCGGCCTCGTGGGCTAAAGTCCTGTGTTTTTTCACCCAGAAATCCTCCCTTTGCAGCGTTTGTGTCTCTTTATACTTCCCGGTTCACGATATGGAATACGCACAAACTGATTTTGTGGGATACATACGAATTACAGTCCATTACCTTTCGTAGGTATAGCTACTAACAGTGTATGAGAACAGCCTGACTGGCAATATACGTAAGGGATAATGTACAGCGAGGGAAGAATCCCTGACAGGATGATGACGCTAGCTGTACATTATCACGCTTATTACACAGCTACTTACTGAAGAAATCAATATTTTGACACTAAGTCCGACATCAGAGCTGCGCCCATAGCAACAGTCTGTTATACAGAAATTACAGACCGCTGTGATTAACCAATCAGAATCGAGTATTCAACACAGCAGCGTAATAAAGTATTTTAAAATCCAGGAAGTGTGACATCCTTATAACCGTAATGCACTAAGGTCATAATAGGGAAGTTGGTTGGACAAACAAATATCACGACTTTGACAGTTTGTAGAAATGAAACCCGCACAGTCCTGATGAAGTAAATTCGGAGTTAAACTTGACTCTTAATACAAAACTTGGAGATCTTTGTAGAAGTTTTCATGGGCTTTACAGTAAGTAAATTTGAGTAAATTTTACCTCTACATGACCTTAATATCAAGAAAAGTACATCTGTTTGATATTCTAGTCCTTCACTACTAGAAATAATGCATTAAATAATAGATTTATTTTGAAAATCAAAATGAAGCGAGAAATGAGAGCACAACACAACAACTATTGAAATCTAAATATGCAGAACGCCGCTCCATTTCCCATTCATGTACTAGAAATAATAACCTGTCAATTCACAAGTACACATCTCAAACATCAAACAGCGATTATCACACACTCTCCCGACTCACTCCAACCACTGGAAAACAAGACACCACTGTGCATTACAATGCTGTCATTCATGCAGAATAAAGCACAAATCAATGCTGCCTCTGAAAGAAAATATCAAGCATGGCTCTATAAAACTAATTTAAAAAAAACACAATTAAGACAAACAAGTTACCATCTGAGCTTTAAGGAAACATTACATTTATCATGGAGAACTACACAAAAAGAGGCTTTTCTGCTGCAATTATGTAAATGATAAACGGGGTGTTTCAGCTCAAAACAAAGGAACTCAAGGACAGGTCAAGGAGGAGAACATTTTCTTTTAATGTCTGTAAAAAAAATTCAAATAAAAAGCCATGAATGATCACCCAAGGTGAGGTCTGACAAAATATAACCAGCCCCATTCATGAAGCCTTTGGTGTTCGGCATTTTGTTCATCGGCATCTTGTTTTTTTGCAACCAGAAGTGAACCAAGAGGATGGAGCCAAGTACAACAAAATGCTGAACAAGACATATTTAGGCGACCAAAATGTTACCATAACTTTAAAGGGTTAAATTTGTAAGACAAAAATGAGGACAACACCCATAACGGACAATGCCGTGGTAGCAACCTGTCAATCACAAGGTAGCCACGCCCTAAAGCATACTCTGCTTTTGGTCTATTTGACTCTAAATGGGACCAAAATATACTAAATGAACATCATGCTGTATTGAAGAAGACTTGAAACTAGCAATTGAGACCATAAACTCATGTTTACAATGGTTACTGAGGTAATAAATCAAGTGAGAAGTAGGCTCATTTTCTCAGAGACTTCTATACAATCAGACTTCTTTTTGCAACCAGAGGAGTCGCCCCCTGCTGGCTGTTAGAGAGAAAGCAAGTTTGAGGCACTTCAGCATTGGCTTCACTTTTCAGACCCGGAGGTTACTCACTGGTTGTGACACAAACAAAAATCCCAAACGTTTGCTGGTGTCAGTTCCTCAAATGTTTTGTATCATTGTTGCATGAATATATTTGGGTTTTGAACTGTTGGTTGGACACAAAAAGTTATTTGAAGATGTCAAATATGCACAAATAAATCAATATATCCACACATTAATTGACAATGAAAATAATCTTCAGCTGTAGTCTTCGTATATTTTAATTTTTTTTCTTTTTTTTTTAAAAATAATTCGTCTTCATAATAGCCCATCATTTTCAGGTATAAATGTGTATAATACTTTGGGTGTGTGTTGCTGATGCCAAAGAAAAACTCGTTTGAAAAATGTAAAGTCATTGGAGAAAAAGTTTAAACACCTCTCAATCATAATAGCACAAAAATTTGCCTACGTAAAAGCAAAGACAGCACACTTCAACGAGCCACTTCAACATAACAACGTACAACACACAAATTCCCACAGTCCACTTCAGTGTGCGGCTGTACAGCACGGCGAACAAAGCCGTCATACACTTCAATACAATCCCCACACAAACACACCAGCCTCTTATATGGTAATACAGGCCAGCACATAAAACTCCTCTTTAATCTAATGACTAAAGCAGAGGGCTTCACACACACTTTGGGGTGTATTTAGCACAAATAAAGACGCCTCTCACCCAGACCTGCTTTTAATTTAAAAAGAACAACATTGTTGTATTTAGTCTTTAATGTACCTTTATTAATAGTTGGATTAAAATATTATGCGACTTAGTCGCACCATAAGACCCCACTTTCATGTTGGGATGGAAATAAAAGCAATAAATCCAATAAAATCACATTCACACTAGCGCTGCAGGTGCGTATTATATGAATAATTTAGTAACACTGAATCCTTGTGATGCGGCTGATCACAGGATGCAGGGTATTTGTTGCATCAAATGTGATAAAACATGCTAGAAAATTCTAAAAACAATGTCAGCGACATTTACAGTAGATGTTTACACCTCCACTGATTTAACCACATTACAGAACATAAAAAACTAAAACCTTAGTACTGATACATATCAATACTTAAGAGCCAGGTTACTCCTACTTTTACATATAAAATAATACTTGAATTAACCACATGATAATGACTAATTCCTTATTCAATCTTGTATAATAATCTTTTGGGAATCCCAGGATAATATATATATACTGTACATGGAAATTACAATTTGATTTCAAGATATTCTTAGATTTTGATCTCATCATGAACATTCAATCATTAAATCAATATAATATATAATAAGATATCAATAATCCTATTTATTGTATTGATTGTTTGTATTCAAAGCCTGTGTGCTTTACATACAGATTTAGATTTTCACATTATGTCTTTTTGAGACCGTCCATAACACAAACATTCTTCATAGCGCTTAAAAGCCTCTCAACCGCTCCAACACGAAATACTGATGTTGGAATTCATATCAATAGTAATCATCGAGTGAAAAGCAGAAAGCGATGTAATCTTTAAAATACAATAATACATTTAGCCCCGAGCGTCACACTGATCACTGACTTTCTCAGCAACAAAGATCTCCGCCTCACATACAATCACCTCGGCTCCCTCAGCGAGCGAGCTCTGCTTTCAGGTCGCCTTTTTAATTTACCAGCATTGAATAGAGGGACGTCTCTATGGATTGGAGTGTGACTGAAGTGTGTGTGCAGCTTGTTGGGGTCCGCATTCCTCCCTCTGGAACCGACAAACATGTGTGAGGTCTGCTTTCACGGGTTCGTCTATAGAAAACACAGAAACCACTCTGCTTTTCAAGCCCGTGGCCTTGGCTGCAGCTTTAGACACGTACAAGGTTACCAATGACTCCTATTCTTTGAAAATATCTCTCTCTCTAGCTTATTCTGTTCTTTGTGAAACCACAAACCCACACACATACTGTAATTAGCAAAAAAATACACACTAAAAACACACATTGGCCTTGCTTTTTCCCCCTCCTACACACAGTTTCTTCATTCCATCTACCTTTCTCTCTCTTGGAAATATTTCAGGAATCATGCAAACAAAAGTGTAAAGATAATCACAGCAATTGTTCCATTTCCAATGGAGCCATTCGCTAAGCCCCTTCCCCCTTGGTTACTGTCAAGGTTTTGCACCTGGCATGTCAATATGGTATTTTCAACAAGATCAGAGAGAGATATTCCAAAGGAAATAATAGCAGCTTTCTGGAATAATAGTTCTGAAATATCAGCGAGATGTAAACAGAAAGGATTACAATATGCATTTGAGAGCTACATTCAAAATATAGTTTGTCGGCGGAGTATTGTGAATAAAAATTGAGCTCACCGGTCCCAAATGCATGCGTCAGACAACCCCATGTCTTGACAAGTCACGTGAACGTACAAGAACAACAATGTTCTTGCACAGTAGGTTCAGTCATTATATTGTTTTATTATAAGCTACGTTGACATCAAGTTGTGACTCCTTATAGCTTTCATTATCTACTATGAAACTAAATTATACTGTTTTTAATTGCATGAAAGTTTCACCGTGTGATTGGTGATCAAGACTGACAATGAAATTGAAAAATTCCTGTAAAGCCGGATAAATCTTTATTCGCTGTTTAGCAGCATGTGTAAACATTCAGTATACCTCAGTCGCTAGTCTAGCATAGAAGTGCTAACGTCAGTTAATGATGTGCTAACATACTCTGCACAGCTTTTTACGTTGAAATGTAACGTTTTAGAAACGTACAGCTCCTTCCAACCTCTCCGGGTAACAAGTATCGTTATTACACAACGTTCAACGAGCACAAGCAGGAAATCCACAAAACCAGTCTGAAAATGAAGAACAATAGCATGAGAGTCTATGGAGCAGGGCCGCATAGTTGTCAGACCCCCGGTCAGAGCTGGCCAATGCTACGCTCTGATTGGCCGGTCTGCGTTCAAAGGGTCAATTATTTGTTTCACAATTGATTTTCACATACAAACAAACACACACACATTATAGGATCACACACACACATAAACAGTGGCAGCATTGTGTCTCTTATTTGTTCTCTCGTGATCCCCCACTCTCTGTTTCCAACTCTATTGGTCTCCACTTCGGTCGCTTTGTCTCAAATACACACACACACACACACACACACACACACACACACACACACACACACACACACACACACACACACACACACACACACACACACACACACACTCAATCATCTTCTATCTGCCCTATACATCTTTACACTTTCACCATGGCAACTGACAGAGTGAGACGACGACAGCGTTGGCTGTTTTCAAATGCTTATAATGGCACTGGCCTTGTCACAACAATATGAGAGAGAGAGCGAGAGGGAGAGAGGGAGAGAGCGCGAGAGAGAGAGAGAGAGAGAGAGAGAGAGAGAGAGAGGGAGAGCGAAAGAGAAGGAGGCTAGAACCTGTAAGAACAAAGAGCTGTAAATCATACGTGTGTTCTTGTCTTTCACAGTTCGGGTCCAGGAGCTTCTTTGAAAAGTTCTGCCTCTTGAGCTGCACACACCAGCGTGACTCACAGCTTTGTGTCTGGCTCTTGGACACTTTATTGTACACAACACCATCAGCTTGACTTCTCCACCCAGACCACAATCAGCAAAAGAAACATGAGTCATCTGTTCACCGAAACGACCATTCATCCTCTGTGTATCCAACTGTCTTCTCTGTGACAGAGGAAAGATTGTGGATGTCATAAAGATGTGTTGGTGGGAAAACAGAACAACAGCAGTGAGCATTGAGTGCAATGACTGTGTGTTATGTGAAAGTGGTCGCTCACAGTGCTCCAAATTAAACGACAAAATACGCTGTTTGTCGATGCCCTTTAGAGCGACACATAGAGGCCTTTTCTGGTCTGATGCCCTGGCGCAGAACGACATCATTTGTCTTCCAAAAACCCTCACAAACAAATGTTGAAAAATAAATCTGTTTTATGAAAGGACAACTTTCCAAAAGTAAGACAGAAATTATGTCTGGTATTGCCGATGGACAACTTGGTGCTATGAGTAGCTCTCGGCCACTTTCATTTTGTCAAATTAGCTCTCAGAAGGAAAAAAGGTTGGAGACCCCTGTTGTAGAGGACAGTTTTGAAATGTATAGTATTGTATATGTATATGTTGGCTTACTGAATAACAGGCTGGGTGTTGGTGTTTAAATCTCAGATATCGAGCAGACAGTGTGGGTGGGTTTGACTGTAAAACGAACTGTAAAAATGCATGCATGAAGAAAATTGTGTTCAAATGCGTCTGAAAAGGCTCCAGAGACCTAAAATTGTTCTGTGTCAGCGTACACTGAGTAATCACACGAGGTAAGGAAAAACTTTCTTCATATAGCAGATTACTAAATGTAAAAAAAACTCACTGTACTGTATCTCCGACGTACCGTTCATATAGCCGCACAAATACCTGTATATTTTTAGGTTTAATATCAAACCTGATCAATAAATGACATTCCCAGGTGAGGAGTCATTTGTCACAGAGAACCACTGATTCAGCACCTCGAGGATCTGGCACCTATTGTAGGTTGGAACACAGGAAGTACAGCGTGAAACTCATAAATCTCTCTCTGTTTCTCCCAGAGGGTCCCAGCTTAATATACTGCAGCTGCAACACCACACCCCAAAAACAACAACCTATACGCTTTCCTGACAAACTCCATCTGAGGAAATATCTATTTGGCATTTGTTGTTTTCAATCACTACTTTAACGTCTCGAAAAAAAAACAGGAACCGTTGATAAATGGCTCATTACTACAGTGAGAGTGAGAGTTCCTGATCTCAAACCATGAACATATGTTTCCTACATGTGATCGGGTTGTTTTTTTTAAACAGCTCAGGGAACTCAAGCAGACATAAATCAACATGGCTGTAATTTATCAGATTAAATTACATTTTTTCAGCGGAGTGAATTAGCCCGTAGCAACTGGCAGCAACTGTCACATGAATACACACATATGCAGACTTACATACTGTATATGTACTCACTCAGAGGGCAGATGTTTCTGTGCTCTGTCATGCAGGACGTTGTCTCGCACTCGTCTCTTGAATTTCACTAATCAGAGGCGCTTAAAAAGCAGTTGCCTGAGAGACTCGTTGGGCTCGTTTCAGCACCAGGCCAAAACACACACACACACACACATGAAAGAGAATTATTCAGAGAGCACCTCTCTCTCCTTTATTTCTCTGCTTATTAAACTTTGATTTGATTTGTCTCGAAGCGG
>CAKALG010043225.1:0-10271 GCA_916700815.1 Helicolenus hilgendorfi
GCTCCTCGGGGAAATCAGAATACCAGCAGCCATTCAGGTCAGCTTGTACGTGTTCGCTGCATGTTACAGCTCCATTTTCCTCCCCCACCCACTCGCAGACGGAGAGACAGAAAGCCTTCTCCGAGGTGATTTATACGCTTGTATTATGTATTGAGTGGAGAGCATTGTTGACCGCTTCATGGAATACAATTGGGTTTTCTGTTGAGAGTGATGTGTACAAGGGTGAAACGTGGTTTGGGTGAAGGGATTGATTATGTGTGAAGACGAAGTGCTGCTCTTGCTGTCGGAGGAGTGTTTTTAGATTATTTTTGTGGTAGCACACTATCTGTGCTTTCTTGGAAACTGAACTGGAAAGAGGCAGACAGGTTGAGTCAGGGACTTTATTTTTTTTTCAGTGATCTCTGCATCGTATAAAACCAACAGTGTGGTTGTAACACATCCGTGGCCTATTCTCGGGGCATTGTTGATAGTCATTCAAAGAAATGCAGGAGCTACAGCGACAAGTAAATCATAACACCACCTCAAAACATAACTCCTGAAATGTCTTGCATATCTTAGACTGATGATACTGTATATCGTTGAGTGTTACAAGGTGGGATTTTCCACTAAAGGCCTTAACACACCAGGGACGTGATGAATAAATTACACGACAATGTGAAATACTCGCCGTGGAATGTTTTATGTCTTGGGCGTTTATTTTGAAAGGTAAGAACAGAAGGACTGCTCTGCCTTTGTCGAGGTTGAAAGGAGTAATAAAGTTTGCCTGGTCCTGTCTTGCACTACGGAGCCTCTGTGTTGTTGTTAGGCCATTTTTTCGCCATGTGATTATTGTGTTCTGTATGAAAGCATTCCTGACAAAAACAACAGTTCGAAAAAATATATTAACATGCAAATTAATTGCATGAAAAACACACCACTGGTGTGTAAAGGCAAAGATACTCAATGACAAAGATGATGTATTTCAAGCTCTGCCAATGGTTTGAAATGGTATACACTTCCTGTCTCCTAAGTGGGCGTGGTGATGGTGTGTTCGCCTCGCCCCCACCTCGTTTGGAAGTGGTGCGAACGTTGTGTGGATGGATGATATATTTGCATAATGTATTTTTTTTGTATTTTCTTTTGCTAACATTAGACATTTACTCAGCTGACAGCCATATTAAGCATTATGAAAATGAGTTAGCGAAACGTTAGTAGCCAGATCTCGCGAGAGTGTGTTGCTGAGAAGGAGAAAGGTCTCGAAACAAAGATAATTTTCTCCTGATTTGTCTGTCTGAAAAATTACATTTTAGTGTCAGAATGTTGGGAAGATAATGTGGCTTGTGAAAAATGGGTCCAATATTTACTTTGGTGACTGTGGGGCGAAATCAGTTATAATCTGTGTTCACGTTCACTCTTCCCATTGGAGTTAATAGACCCAGGAAATGCTGCTTGTCTCCTAAAGGGGCGGGGCAGTGGCAAAACCCAAACAGGTACAGGAAACTGACTCAGTGCACCGTCTCTTTTCTGAACTGTCTCTTGTAAAGGCCTTAAGAGTGATGGTGGATATTGATTTCAAAAGGATGCTTTTCTCACCCCCTCAATTTTTTTTTACCGCTTAACTCTGCTGTTCTGAATACGTCAGAATTGACAGAAATTGAACCCGTTTCATACCCCATCAAAACTAGTGGGTGTTTTGTGGTGAACAAAGAGCTTTATCTGCTCTAGTTAAAGAATCCCGACAATGTGACTGTCATAAGCACGACTTGTGACCTTGCTGAAGTGCCATTCCCTCCTACGCACCCATCATATCAATACTGCCTATGTCCTCGCTACTCAAAATCTGCTAAGCTACAGCCTGTGACTATGGTAGCTATACAAGAAATGCTGTGTTATCCATCAGAGAGATGATTGAATAACTATGATTGCATTGTTACGGTGAGAAGAACCAGAATCCTTTGAATGAATGAGGTGATATTTTACACTACAGAGACTGACAGACAGAGACAATTACAAAGAACACATGGCAGACTTGGCGAGGAAAGCAAGATGCCAGGTCAGACCAGTATTAAACCAGCAAAAATGACTAAAATGTGGATATAAAAATCTTAATTTGGAGGCGAAGAAGCTCAAAGTAATATTGCACACAAGTCTACAGACCAGAACAGAACAGAAATTGCTTTCTGGCAGCTTCACAGATTGGAGTCTGGTTCATGTTTTTTGGAGTCAAACTTTGGAAGACAGCGGGTCACATTCACAAACGCTGTTTGAATTACAACAATGGAGAAACATGAATTCTGTGTCTGAGTAGATTCTCTCTGCTCTGCACTGATAGCTGTGTGTGACTGAGTGTGTGTGACTGTGTGTGTGTGTGTGTGTGTGTGTGTGTGTGTGTGTGTGTGTGTGTGAGCTCATCCACACCTCTACGACTCAACACATCATCATTGATGGACTCCAACCGGTCCCCCCTTTTCTCCTCACTCTCCATCCAGCCATCAATTCCCATCATCGTGCTTCTTTGCTCTGTCTTTATTGCTGTCCACTGTGTGTGTGTGTGTGTCTGTGTGTTTAGATGTGTGTGCCTGCTATAGATGAGGCAGGGATGGTTATGTCTTGACGCGGCGGCAGCAGCAGCAGCAGCAGCAGTAGCGGCAGCCTGTGGAAACAAAGGCAGGGTGATTTATAGCCCCGTACTGAGAGCATAAATCACACCTGCAGCGCCGCGCCTTTAAACGCCCTGCGTCCTGACAGCATTTACCTTTTATAAATGATTGGGCTGAACCTCCCATGGAGCCTGAGACCACAAAGCTCACTCACTCCCCATCTAACTCTTCCTTTGTTTTCACCTCTCCTTCTCCCTCCCTCTGTCTCATTTCAATTTTCTCTCCCTATCTATCTCACACGTCATTCTGTCTCTTTCTCCCACATCTCTCTGCCTTCTCCGTCTCTGACTAAATTTCGCCCTCCTCCTCCTTCTTCCTCCTCCTATCTGTCCCCACCATGGCCTCCCTTTTCTCCGTTTGCGGGGCATGATGGGATGCTCCCAGTGGCTCCTCCTTCTGCGCTCACCCCCAGTGTCTGTAGGGGATACAGTATATAGCTAAAGCTGCTTAAAAGGCGGCAGCACAGCCACCACATCCGCGGCCGTTAAGGAAATGAATGTGTCAGTCTCGGCCCTATCTGCCTTCCTCATGACCACTTTTGTGTGTGGCAAACACGTAAGGGGGGAGGAGGTGGGATAAACAGCACACACACACACATAATGCCACACCTGTGTATCATGGAGGGAGTGTGAGGCAGGGAATACACAGCCCCAGCTGCAGGAGTGTGGCTACAGATAAAGGTGACGTCTTGAGGCCATTACTTATCCAGCACAGCGGCGAAGGTTTGCAGATATTATACCTGCTGTCTCCACATAATAGCTCTGGGTTGGGAGCCGCACACACACACACACACACACACACACACACACACACACACATTTGAATACACACATACACACACAACAGGGTGCACATACACACGCAAACAAAACAAGCACAAACAACGTGGTACACAGACGAAGCCCACACAAATTCAGACGCGCAAATTTATACACATATCCTCGCTGCTAAATCACAAACACACACACAGGCGCGCAGACACACTGTGCGATACCTCGCCTCACTGAGTTAAAACAGATGAAAGAGCTGGTAAATGAAATCTGACTCAACAGTTTAAAATGCAGCACTGCAGCACTGCGAGCATCAGTAGAACAAAACGACAATATTTCTCAAAGCTGCCACAGTAACAACCAGCGGGAGCATCCAAGTAAGAGTTTGTTTTAAGATTTTCTCAGGAACGCCGCATGTAGCCTGAATGTTTTCTGTGTAACTTGAAAATTGATTTGAGTGTAAAGCATACAGTGTATTTTAGAATAGTGGTAGCACATTAGGTACTCATTATCAAAGTCGCAGCACTGTAAAAAAAAACTCGGGCAACATGGGAAGCGTCTTCAAAAGCCTGCTATAAAGCTGTCACGGTGATGGAATTTCCCCTATGGTGATAATGATTGGCTCAACAGTGCAATATACGATATTAATTCCATTAATAAATTAACTTTTTTAGTGCTGTAAATCGATTAAAATATATAATCAAGATTAATCAAATGATTGTCTATAGTTGATCGTAAAAAGTGCCAGTGACGAGCGCAGCGTTTTACCCAAAATCGAAAAATTTTCAACTCTCGGCAACCACAAAAAAACACCAAACACGCAAAATAGACGCTCAGTGCCTCATCACACTGTTGCCGTTTGCAAAGAATTAAAAAAAAGAGAAAACGTGAACATAGTGGTTGTGGCGGTTGCTTGCCATCGCCTGCGATTGGCTTGTCAATAGTGCGGTATTGCAATATTGAGGTTATTGCAACAGCCCTATAGCCTGCTACTCAAATTACAATAGTTGCATTCGTCAGACTGAAAAAACATATCCGCACAAAGCGTACAAAGTGAAATGTCATTTCTGTATAATTCCTTTCTACCAATTAGTAAAGTATTACATAAAACAAGTGCCTGGCGACAAATGTTTCAACACACGAGAAGTCTATTCATCCTGTATATAATTTAAGTACTGGTATTAGATATAAGCTGCAAGGATTTTCACTGTAAATGGAAAAAAAAAAAATCAAACCATTCTTTACTGTGGGAAAGGTGACTAAATAACATGAATCGTCCCTGTTTTTACTATCAGATTTATGGGAAATACTCTGCAAATTACCATCTGAAAAAGAGTAATCACAGATATTATTTTAACAGGGATTAACATATTTTTTAAAGCACACTTTCTGCAACTATAAGTGGAAATTAAATCAACAACTAACTTCCACCTTGAGCAAAAAACATCTCATCATGTCTCTGCTAAAAAAGAAAAAAATGCACAGTGGATTCATACCATCCATGCATTAGCGCTTCATTTAGTCCCAATTCCATCTGTTAAATCCTTACACACTTGATCTTCTCCCTCTAGCGCGGGGTTCTCATACAGTTCCAACTTTTCATGGCAGCGAATAAAAAAGAGAGACCCGGACAGACAAGATGAATCGAAACCCAGCCAGTCATTTCAGCTCCAGTTTGAATGTGACAGTTGTTCTTTGTATTTGCGTTGGACGGTCTACAGTGGAAACGAGAGATGCCCTGCAAATGTGAGCTATTCCTCTGCCAGGATGCCGGTTGTTCTACTGTAACTGAGCAGGAGTCTGTGTGTGTGCAGGAAATAAATACCAGCACCCTCGCAGCGAATAAAGCTTTGCAGATATCCTCAAGGTCTAAAGAGATTTTTTTTTTTTATTATTTGTAACAGAGAATCATAGTATATGTTTACTGGAAGAGACTGTTAACGGCAATGCTTTATGAATTAGTAAGAACATGGTTAGGGCTTTATGCTGTTGGCAGAAGGAGCTGTTTATCGACTGTTATGTATACTGTCATGACGCCGATCAACAGAGAGGGAGACGGAGGACTGCGGCTCGTCACGCAAGTCAGCGGAAGATTGACAGTTGTGACTTTTTTTTCCCTTTGTGGAACATATGAACCAAAGTGACTCACTCGGTAAGTGAGGCTAATAATTGCGCTCAGTAACAAAGAGGAAAAACGAACTCAGACGTTCCTTTCCTCTGAGAACGAGCCAAACCCTCGGCGCAGGCGAAGGGGCTAATGTTTGGCTGCTATTAGCATGCCCTCTGTTGGTCTTGCAGAGAGGCCTTGCATGTAGCAGAGCCTGACCTCCATGTTGAAAACTACACCTCGACACGGAGCAGGGCATCCTCTCCCATGAACCTAACCTCGCTCCGTGTGAGGTAAGGGTTCAGTAAAAGCAAATGGTTCACTGTGTTACCGAGCTGCATACACACCCCACCTCCACTGCTTTCTGCCCTGGGTTAATTGGTTTGATTGTTGCCCTAGGCTATGGAGGATTCTGTGGGGCACTTCAAGCCTTGCAGTCGCTAGGGCATAGAAAGCATTCAGATGGTATTAATTAACTATTCATAGGAGTCTAGCCCTGCCCGAGGTATGTGTTTACCTCATCTTTATCACCCCGAGAAATATCTCCTTTTATAGCTATACCTCTCCACCTTCGTGATTCAACTATTTCAGCAATGCCCTCACATCAATGTCAACCTTGCCACGTCTGTTACAAACATTTACAAAAATGACATTTTTTTGGCGAAAATCAGAATCAGATCTGTCAGATTTGACAATATTGCTTTGCCAAAAGCCTCATAAAACAATTTAAAAAAATGGGCAGCGCAAAACGTGAGGAAACGTAGCTTGAAAGGTATGAAAATGTAACCCCTTGATGGTCGATGCTGAGTAAAGGCACCGGCTATCATTTAATGAGATGGTTCGCCTTGAGATTAAAAAATAAAACTTTTAAAATGAGTTTGACCCGTGCCAGTTTTAAGCTTCGGTGTGCTGATTAGGTAGAAATACCTCCGCTATCAAGGAGTGACTCTTCTTAAATCACTTCCTTCTAAGGAGTTCCTATCAGGCAGCATGACTTAGCCAAGATTGTCGGGCAATGACTAAAGGTGAAGCTGCCCTAACGAAAAAAAAATCATTAACCATTGGTGGAATATTATATTAAGAAGGCATATCAAGGCCCACTTCCCCGTGCCATGCAGTGCTGATTTTAAGGGCATGCTAACAGTGAAGTGTGCCCTCAGATGTCAGGTCATCTCAACCTCTGCCGTGTCAGGCTGAGATCTCACAGCTCTGAGAATAACCCAGCAAATTTTTAGCTCATAAGCGGGCAGAAAGTGAAGAATTAGTAGAGGCAAATGATTGTAACCAAACCTCGTAATGAGCACGCACTCACGGCTATATATACAATCATATCCACTCTTACGCACACTGCGATAGCACAATATTGGTATGATAACGCTGGCTGTTTACAATGAGTTTACTCTCTTCTCCTCCTCCTCCTCCTCTCAAACTGCACCTGCTGAAGTCTCCAGCCCTCCGCTATAGCTCGTATACATTATGTGGCTCAACATCACAGGTAAAGAAATATATAAATAAATATAAACACTGGCACTGGAACACGTTTTCTTCCTCCCTCCCTCCCTCCTCTCCCATCCCTCCTCTCCCCTACACTGAGAAGTAATGAGGGGCTACCTGTAATTACAAGCAGCTGCTGTCTTCCCTGACGAACGCTAATTGCCAATAATGATTTTGGAGAGCTGTAAAAATTCACCGGCTGACGCTCTCTCCCTCTCTCTCTCTATGTGTGGTTTGTAGAAGGAGAGAGAGAGAGAGGGGGAGACAGAATTAAAGGAAAGGAGGAGAGAGAGAGAGAGAGAGAGAGAGAGAGAGAGAGAGAGAGAGAGAGGGAGACAGAATTAAAGGAAAGGAGGAAAGAGAGAGAGGGAGAGAGAGAGAGGAGTTGGTGGGTTTATGCTCTCCCTGCCGGTGTCACAGTCGGGAGTGCAGTTAGCTAATTTCTGTTGCTGACATATCAGAACCCTCAGTCGCCTGTTTGCCATCTCTCTCTCTCTCCCCCTCTCTCTTTCTTTCTCACCTGTTTGCCACCTCCTTCACGGGCTGATAACAGCTTTATTAGAGCTATAATGTGCAGGTGGAAGTTTAAAGGTCCCGTATGAGCACGGCGAGGAACAGAGGGGAGTGTAGACGGGAAAGGCTTGGGTGAGCGGGTGAGGTGCCTAATAAGCCACATGCATAATTAAAAGACAACGATGCCACTAATTAATGAATGCTTGTGTTTGGCTGCGCGTTGTAATGGAGACGGCGTCAGCGTGTGAGAGTCTGTCTGAGGGAAATTGAATTACCCCGAAATAAGGGAGAGGCAGGAGGAAGGGGACTGACGCATCCGGAGTAATGTGAGCTGGTGTTACAACTCTTTCTTTTAACTTACCTTTTCTCATATTCTAAGTATATTCGGAGTTAATCTGATTTGTTTGCAACATAAAACGCAAGCAAATGTGTCCAACAGCTTTTGAAATTACCCTGAAGTGTCTCACACTTGATGGTTGACTGTTCAATTGATTTGCCGAATCTCCCCGACGCGTGCGGCCGTGAATGTGGAGCACCGTGTTATTAAGACTCACACTTCGCAACATTGATCGTCTCATTTCCAGCCACCTCTATCTTTCTTCAATCCACTGACACTGAAAATAGGAGGCTCTCAGTTTGAAACAGAAAGGAGAAAATACAACGCCGTCCATGCTTTTCATCTTTATCTGCTCCGGTATTGAGTGTCTTCTTGTCACCGAGATAACAGTTCAATAACAGAGTGAACAAACACGTTGATAGGGCTGCATCATTGCATAAAGTCCACACATGAAAGAGTCCGCCGGTCAGTTTTACAGCAGAGAAACTCGCCCACCTCTGAGCTGTTATCAAAGACATTATAGAGCTGACATAATAAAAATCACGAGTTCCCACCATTCATGAAAAACACACATGACTGTCCTCTCACAGTAATGATACACAGAATATACAATTAGTGAATAGATTTTAACTAACTAAACTATTATAACTGGTTTGTTTTTTACAAATTGGAAAATTTGAAAATGGTCCAAATATTTTGATAATCAATTCATAATTTTTCATTTTCAATTTTGCTACCATTCTATTTTATTTAATTGTGAATAGAATTTTTTGTTTTTTCCCGATATTTATAACAATAAACATGAGGTCACATGTTTCACAATTGCATTTACAATGTCAGGCTCGTTGGTCAGGTATGTATCCCATTTAGACCACTACTCTTCTCCCTTTTCTTTCTGTAATCCTAAATTTAATGTCATAAGTTATATACTATATATGCTGTTTAAAATATCTATCCATTGGTTCAGGGTGAGGGCGTCTTGTAATTGCCTTCTTGCTTGAATTTTAATATATTAAATATTTGTCTCGGATACCCAGTTCCTTAGATATGTTCCTAAGTATTGAGAGACAGGTGAATATTTTTGAGTTTTAGATTGTTAGTCGGACAAAACCAACATTTAAAGGCGTGACCCTGGACTGGGGTGGATATTTATCACTATTTTCTGACATTTTATAGACTAAATAAATAATCAAGAAAATAATCAGCAAATCGACCAGTGATAAAAAATAATCATTATTTGCACCATTAAACTGTAGGTAGTATATTTTATTTCATGACACAAGTAAATACTTTATATATCTTTTCAAAATGTCCCAGAGAAAGGTGTTTTAATTAGTTTTCAAATTAAAAATATTAAATTAAGATGCAGCTGAAGACACACGAGGTAGTTCAGAAAAGGTGGTTTTTAAATAAGTGTTGCACACAAACACTAGCCCTGCCAAAATATATAAAAGAAAGATAAAGGCTGGAAAACAAGAGAACAGAGTTAGCCTCGATAATATTATACTGCATCTCTTCACATCATAATGATACTTGAACTGAATTATCCCAATTAGAATTACATGTAAATCCCATTGAGAGAATTAGTTTAGTCAGTCTAAAATAATTCCTTTTCAGATAAGACTTTGGTGTTTGAAAAATCTGGCAATTACTACAAGCAAACTTCCTACAAAACAAATTTGAAGTAGTTGTATTGATCGAATTGTTTCCCACCATCGGGCTTTATTTATTTATTTATTTATTTATTTATTAATTTCCCAGAGCTCAAAATCAACATCTGTTAATCAAATAAATTAACAAAAATGTTTTACTTTTTATGCTGGTATTATTCTCCAACGAGAAGCACTTTGTAATCACTTTTATATTTGTAACAATTGCATATTATAATGTTTGATTTCTTTTTAATATTTCTATTTATTGCTGACATGTTTTAAATCAAGACCTAATTAATCACCACTCGAAGCTGGATTATCAAAAATCTTTAAAAAAAAAATTAAAAAGCAAAATATAAAAGAGGTTTTCATACCAGATCAATAGAAAACTACAAGATGTGGATATTCTCTATGAATCAAATATTATTTTTTGTATTATTTTATTTTACTGTGTGGGCTGACTAGAAAATGAAAGGGGGCTGCCTTCTGTTAACAAACCTAATCACCAGTAGCTCATCTGACATCTATTTATTCACTCTCTGCTTTGATCAAGAACTGCTGCTTTTTATGGACATCTGTGGTTGTGTAAGAGACCTTTGAACACCCTGAACTGTGGGAACCTCGTGCAATAAAAAAGGTGCTTAAACGCTATCTTATCTCGGCTGACTTGAATAGTTTACATGTTTATTGTTGATCATTCATTGCTCTGTAATTATTATACGACTCCGAGTTTCTCCTCTGTGGGAAAATCGTCATGGC
>CAKALG010043226.1:0-12165 GCA_916700815.1 Helicolenus hilgendorfi
GGCTCCTCCTCCCCTCCACCACCTCCACCCTCTCCTCCCCTACCTCACCTCGGGGGACCGTATGGGATCAATGAGTTGTACGTCCTGACCTGTTGTCTCCACATGTGAAAAATCAATCATGTTTATGGCAAGCCGTTTTAACATTTAATAGCTAAGCTCGACTATCCTGAATTAACATTAGAGATGTTATCACAACTGCATTCTGACTAGTCAGAATTCTTATTCAAGATACCTATAACGTCATTGCGGCTAGTCAAAACAACAGTTAGCGATATCTTTAATTCAGTTCTGACTATCCTAAATAACAGTTACAGATATCTCAAACCTCATCATGACTAGTCAGAATTGTTGTGCATGATGTTGCTCATGCAAGGCTTCCCATTGGAAACAAAGCATTCGAACAGTGTCAGCAGGAGCTTTTCCAAACTTGGATAGTTCGGTAAAGTTGGAAAGATATTCACAGATTCAAACTTCCCGGATCAATAACTCATAAGTTGTTAAAACACAAACGACGGCTCTTTTTAACTGTAGTGAAGTAGACAAAGAGATGCAAACTCATTTGAATCAAAACGAGCCGTCCTCCGAGCTGGACACATAACGTCGGTCTCTATGCGCAGCCGGCTGTGAGACGAGTGGTTCAGGGACCGCTGTGGATCAGATAGTTAGAAACGGACATGAAATAGAAAAAGAGCTCATCATCAAGGAATCTGTGGCCAACGAGAGCTTTGTTCTCTAGAGAGTTGTGGTGAAATTTACAACGTGTTGTAGATTTATTTTCTCCAGACACACTTTATAAACCCATATGGCTGCAGTGCAGCGCCATAGTTTGAATAGCTTCATCTCCTGACCCTCCCACCCACTGCTGACGTAATTACAGATATCTGCAACGTCTTTTCATTGAGTCAAAACCCCGTCATTCTGACAAGTCAAAATTTTATTCTACAGTAGATATCTAAAAAGGACAATGTAGATATCTTCAATTGAGGGGAATTGAAGATATCTTGAACTGGAGTTCTGACTACTCAGAATTAAATTGTAGATATCTGAAACTGGAACTCCAACTAGTCATAATTCAGTTGCGGATATCCACAACTGAATTGTGGATATCTGTAATGAGAAACCCCGTACACATGAATGGCAAAAGTAGTTTGAATCGTACTAGTCAAAATGTAATTACAGATATCTAAAATTAGAGTTTTGCCTAGTCAAAATAGAATTAGGGATATCCTGAATTAGAGTTTTGACGAGGCAAAATGACGTTGCAGATATCTCTAATGAATCTCCTGTCTAGCTATTAAATGTTAAAACGGCTTGCCATATAAAGTTAGATATGATGGGGGTTGATTTCATCTCTCCCTCCTCCCTCCAGCTGCGTGTTTGAGTACAACGACCCCGATGACTACTTTGACGTCTCCAACCATGAGGTGGACAGGCAGGATGACCTGGAGTACGAGGTGAGAACTGCTGCTGTATTACTAAAAAACAAAATGTCACAGTGGCTGATCCCCCCTACCTCAGAAACTACTGGTATCCCCGCTGCACATTTGTGACTCCATGAAAAGTATAAAGTCATACAGCCTGATGAATATATGAACATCTTCTCAGTTTGATGAGCTATGTTCAGGGTTCTCTTACTCATAAAATGTGAAGAGAGGGAGACGCAATTCAGTAATTCAGTACGGCGTTGTTGAATACTCAATTCTAATTGGTTAATCACGGTGTTCTACGGTCTGTTATTTCTTTATAGCAGACCGTTGCTATGTTTAACAAACAGTTTAGGGTTCAGTGCCTTGCTTAAGGGCAACTTATCACTATTACTGTTACTTAGAAAGGACGAGATTTTGAGTCTGGAAGGAAGGACGAGAGGAGGGTGGAGGTAAGGGTGGAAGAGGGGATGAGAGTGAATAAGAAAGTAAAAAACAGAAGGGAAAGTTAAAGGTAAGAAGCGGGAGGAAAAAAGAAATGGAAAGCGGATGAGGAGGAGGAGTGAGAGAAAAGGAAGAGGAGATAAATGATCGAGTGTAAAAATAAATGAAGAGGTATAAAAGAAAAGGAGGATATGAGGACAAAGGGAAAGAGAAAGTGAGTGATGAATGAGAAGACAGGGAGGAAACGTGGACAAAGAGCTGAGGAAAGAATCGATGAAATGAGACCTGGAGGATGGAAAAGGGAAAAACTGACATTTTTCTGCTTGTGCTGCAAAACCATCCACAGCCTCCAGAAATGTTACTGGAACCGGTTGACTTCTACAAGCTGTCGTGTTTGGCGGAGAAAATCGAGATGAGTGATGGTCAGACTGGTCTTAACCTTCAAAAAGAGGCTCTTAGTTCAGTTTACGCAGGCCTAATGGACCACTGTGTTTAGCTGAATGGCACTTTGTCTCCGTTTCTGCTCCGCTGGTTCAGAGCTGTTTGAGACAAACGCCTGTTTGGTCATTAAAGAAGTCAGCAAAGTGGAAACAGTCTTTTTCTTTCTGGCTTGTGTACCAAAGAGACCTCCTGTTCCACTCCTCCTCTGCCTTTTCTAAGTCATGTTCTCGTTCCTCTGCTCTCTCTCTCTCTCTCTCTCTCTATCCTCATTCATTCTCCTAATCTCCACCATCATTATATCCCCCTAAATTACTTCTTAATGTCCTACTCTCTTTTATTCCTTGGATTACATCCTTCATTTCCTTCCTAAATCACCTCTTCCCTCTGTCGATGCCCTCCAGGTAAAACCAGATAGGGTTGTTGCTGCTACGATGATGGTCCTAACTGGTAGTTCCAGCTGACCACTGATGGTCTAAGGGCTCTGATTTCTTAACCTCTTTTCCCCGACGGTCCCGGTGCCACTTTCGGCTGAGCTGTGTTAAAGCAATGCCCATAAAATGCTGTGGTGGTCTTTTTTCCAAATTGTTTCTAAAAGACGAGGCCTTAAAGATACTAAAACAACACTTTTGTCCAAACAGTGTTTGTTTGGCAATGATTTCAATATTTTAGTTACAAAATTAACGCACCAAAAATTGCATTTTTACTTTATGATATTTTTGACCGATTTTATATTGAATGTACATACTTGACTTTGGATTATTTTTGTTATCTTATTTACATTGTTATTGATCTTATTTGTTATTATCTCAGTTTTACTTGATCATATTTCATTATTATGATAAAACTACTCCATTTGGAGTCAAAATTATACAATTAGATTGTTTTTTTTATTGATTTTATACTGTGCACAATGGTAGAATGTGATGATGCACAGGGTAAATGTCCTGGCCAAAGGCTCCATTGTGTGCACATCGCCTCCTGTAGTGGATATCAGTAGTATTTTATAGCCAGATTCCCTTTCAAGAGGTAGAAAACCCATTTGGCACACTTTGGGTATCCAAGTGTGCCAAATAGAGAGTCCACCTGGTCCTATCCTCACTAAAACCTTTGTAGAATCTATGTGCTTTGTGTTGTTTATATCTGCTTTGGCACAGTTGTAGTCAAGGAGTTGCTGAATGAATTCAGTGGATCTATGTGCATGGCATCATTGTTATAATGGTGTTATCCACTGTCTAATCTAGAACACATTTTAGGGTAAGGATAAAAATGTAAATTTTTCCTTTGGTTCATCACAATTTACTCAGACATAGTAACAGTCACAATGTTACTGACACTGGGGATGAATTCTCTGAGGTTTTACCTATCCATAGAGACCAAGATCATGCATATAAACCTGGTAGTTGTGGAGCTTTTCTTGATTTATTTTGAGTATGTCTGTCTAGGCGAACCACACCTTCCAGCACCCTAAGGCTTAATTGGTTAAGACAGTCTTTGTTCTAAAGTTTGGGACAAACCTGACGACTAGCCAAACCTATACGAAAACTGGACCAACCACACAACCAGATTATTTCCATACTACTATTTCGCAAGGTGAACTTTGCTGTGCCACGTTCTGGTTTGAAGACCGCTTAAAGACCAAACCAGTTCAGACCATCTTCCCCTTTTCCTCCAGGAGGTGGAGCTGTACAAATCCAGTCAGCAGGAGAAGCTGGGTCTGACAGTCTGCTACCGGACGGAGGACGAGGAGGATCTTGGGATTTACGTTGGAGAGGTGACACCCATCTACTCTTCATCCCTTCATTCGATACTCTTCCTTCTTCCCAGAGTTCATTCACTCATTTATTTAACCCACAACAGGCTCATGTATCTTTAAACCCGGTCACCAGAAAAAAACGTCGGCATTGTACGTTTCTGTAAACATTGGATACGTTGAATGTGGATGCTTCTGAACCCAGAATACGTTCCATATCAGCCTCGTATCACACTTTCAGAAACACACAATGCCACGTGGTTAACGTTGTGAAATGATTGGTTAAGCTGGACATACACTGTACGATTTTTGAAATGTTATTGTAACTCCTTCAAAGCTCACGATTTATGTGCTCACGTTGTACGGTCTGATCGTCAGCCATGACCTGAGTGCTCACACTGTATGTGTAAAATAGAGAACAAAAAGAACACGTGAAACCGTTTTGTCAATAAAGATTGCCGGCGTATATGGACTTGCAGGTGGCTAGGAAGACATGGATAGTATGGCTTATCCATTTTGCATAGAGAATTGGAGGTAAGCTAGCTACAGTTAACTATATCTGTTGTAGCTTACATTGTTATCTTAACGCTCTGATTACTGTAAAATAAAGTAGAAAAAAGGTGCTGACGTCGGGAAATGTGCTGGTGGCTCCACTTCAACTGTTCAAGAGCCTGTGGACGGCAGACCAAATTTTCTGACATGTCTGAAGTTCATCCGAGGACCGACTAACTCCTCCCGACTGAGTTAGTCGGCCCTCGGTCCCCCCTGTACACTGCACGGCAACCGACGCCTGTCGAACCTGAAATTCGGTCCGACTCTAAAATGAGTCGTGCGGCTCAAAATTTGGGCTAGAAACGGGCTAAAATCGTACAGTGTATGCCCAGCTTTAGGCAACAACACTACTTGGTTATGGTTAGAAAAAAGATCATGGTTTATGTTAAAATAACATAGTGGTTTCTATGTTTAGGCAACAAAACCACTTACTTAGGTTTAGGAAAAATGTCATGGTTGGGCTAAATTAAACATGTAAACTAAGTAAAATACGGAAAACACGTCACAAACATCACTAAAAAAAACGAACATACCGCAATTTATAAAATAAAACAAAACAGCTCCTGGTTGAAAGTCCTGTGTTTGTTGGACCCATTCACCTCCCCTACAAGCAGTCTCTCTCACTTCTTTTATTTTACATCACCAGCTCCGACCGCAGCATATTCACGCAGATGCCTTTACATTGCTGTCAGTATAGACAATGTGGTTTGAAAATGACACGCCTAAAGCAAGAATGGCGTTCTCATTACTCTTTCTGCCTTGACATTATGGTGTCGTTCATTTGCTCTGACCAAATGCTAAATCATTCAACGTATCCGTGGTTTGCAGAAATGTAAAAGACCAACATTTTCCCCTGTTGACCGGGCTGCATCTTTTTACTAATTTATTTGGAAAAAATGGATAAAAGTCGGATGCATTAATACAGCTCATAAAGCTGATACTCCTGCTTGTTCCTTTTATTCATCCTTCTCTTTCTCACCTATTCATTTATTTATTACATCCATCCATTAATCACTTTATTCATTATCTTATCCTTTGAATCATTCATTCAACCAATTACTACTCACTCCTCCGTTCACTCGTTCACTCGGCCAGCTTATACCGAATTATTCATTGATGGATCCATTCAGTCAGTCATTATTAATCATCTGTTTCTTAATTCATGAGGTCGTTTATTTATCCGTCTATTCCTCAATTGCTTTGTTTATCTTCATCTTTCTACCACTTTAACTTTAGGTTAATCCAAACAGCATAGCAGCCAAGAACGGACGCATCAGAGAGGGTGACCGAATCCTACAGGTACACACACACACACAAGCAGACATCTGAACATCTGACAACTTTCGTCTGTCTTTTATTGCATCAAAAACCCATAAAACTTAACATTTCACTTAAGTGTTAAAGTGTTCCTTACCTGCAGTAAGCATTGCACTTAGATTAGGGTTTGGTGGGAGAAACATCTCAGACTCTGGTAATGCTATTCCTGCTCAGTTTAATTTAAACTACTAATAGACTGCCACTATTCAAACCATTAATGTTGTTTGTCAGCAAAATAAAAAGTTAACTCAAAGTCTACTTACTGGCTTTTTTAACCAATAATCTTCCCCAGCGAATGGAGTTAGCTCAGTTGTTCTCACAAGATCTATAGAGTGCTCCAGGGATGACGTATTTTTGTAGGCCAACCAATGGGATTTTTCCATTGGGTTCTGGATTATTGCAGAAAATAATCTCTGTGGCAAACAAATTTATATGATCATTTCTGTTCAGTGAAATAATCTCCTCAAATGAACACCACTTTTTTTGAAGTGTGAATGCAATCGCCAGAAGTAAAAAGCTAACGTTGGTTCATGAATCTGGGTATACTCAGATCCACAAGAGTCTCAGCTTTACAGCGATACCCAATTTAAGCTATTCCAAGACTGTTTAGTCTGCAGAAATATTCAAACACATCATGTTAGAATAGGCAAGAATAACACATTTATACTGCTTTTATTTTTATTTTTTTGCCCAAAACTGCATGTGATTATCATAAAGTGGGCACGTCTGTAAAGGGGAGACTCGTGGGTACCCAGAGAACCCATTTTCATTCACATATCTTGAGGTCAGAGGTCAAAGGGACCCCTTTCGAAATGGCCATTACAGTTTTTCCTCGCCAAAATTTAGCGTACATTTGGAGCGTTATTTAGCCTCCTTCACGACAAGCTAGTATGACGTGGTTGACACCAGTGGATTCCTTAGGTTTTTCTAGTTTCATATGTCTGTGGCCATAAAAGTGAACCTGCTAGAGCCTCTGAAAGACAGTAAAGTCGGTCGGGATCGCGTTCTCAGAGGATTAAAAGTGTCTGTAGAGAGGTAACTTGTACATAAACAAGCAACAAGGCTAGTTTTCTTCTTTATCACACAGACTAATGTTCCCCAGACTTCCAACCATTTTGATTGTAATGACCCCGTGACTTCTACTTTAGCTTCACCCTCAGGACAAACTTTACACTTTTGAGTTCCTCTAAATGACCACAATCCATTTAAGCCACTAAATGTTGACAGTAAATGTTCATAAATATTGAATGCTGACCTTCAGGATAAATTCATTTTCTCCAGACTGAAGATAAAAACATGTCCTATCCATGCTAAATAAACAGGCTCTATAAGGGTTAAGGAATAGTTTCAACTCAAACTATGTAAATGTATACCTGGAAGCACGGGGACAGTCTCGTCCAATCAGAGAGAGCTGTCAGCAGCCCAGTTACTGCTGTCCTAAAAATAGACTGAGAGAGAGATGGAGGGTGTTACCACCACACCACACCGCTCGGCTCTGTTCGGCAGACAATAGAAACCATTAGATATTTGTCAGTGGTTAATAAAGTCATTCAGTATTTTCATCAATATATATTCATCTAACACAGCAGTGATGAAGCTCATGTCCACACAACACACACCTTACATCCTAAACTCTGAGACAGAGCGAGGGTGAGACACCACAGCTCTCTGGTTGGGCCGCCGCAATGATGTCAACTCAAATTGATGCAGGTAACCAATCACAGTCCAGAGAGAGAGAGAGAGAGAGAGAGAGAGAGAGAGAGAGAGAGAGAGAGAGCTCAGAATCTCAAGAATGACATAGCAAATATTAACATAGCAAATATCCTGCAGCCTCCAGGAAATGACCACAGAAAAGAAAACAATAAAAGAAACTAAAACTGAACAAGCCCCCTGCTTACAATACATCACACTTTCCAAGTTACAAAATAGAATTTCAACTAATCCAAAATGATTTTTCTTAAATAAATTGTTGCTGCAAAAAGCGAGTGTCGGTTAGTAAGTAGGGCTGTCAATCGATTAAAATAGGTAATTGCTATTAATCGCAAATTGATAATAATTAAGTAATCTGTTATGTGTTCAAAATGTACCTTAAAGGGAGATTTGTCAAGTATGTAATACTCTTATCAACATGGGAGTGGACAAATATGCTGTTTTAT
Organism: Helicolenus hilgendorfi; assembly: GCA_916700815.1. Classification (NCBI taxonomy): domain Eukaryota; kingdom Metazoa; phylum Chordata; class Actinopteri; order Perciformes; family Sebastidae; genus Helicolenus; species Helicolenus hilgendorfi. Next base: position 8,085 of record CAKALG010043226.1, read on the forward strand.
GCAAATGTATGTATATATTTATCATTGGAAAATAAATTAAAAACACAAAACAATGACAATTATTGTCCGGAAACCCTCACAGGTACTGCATTTAGCATAAAACAATATGCTCAAATCACAAAATGGCATAAAGTGTTGACTGCTCTTTCTAAGAGAGTTTGACGGTGTGAGTAAATTTCTCTCTGTGGCATTGCTTCGCTCATTATTCTGTGACCCTCCGACTGACCACCTCGCCACAACAGTGTCAGGGAAAAAAGTAAAGTTGTGGAACGGGATGAGAATAGACCGGCGGCACCTGGCATTGCCATGGTTACCGGGCAGCGGATGAATGATGTCAGCACCGGTTCCCATGACAGCCGTCACCACAGAGATAACGGCCTGTTGGACAGCTGTGGTGTCTCCCTGCAGGTCTGGAGAGCATCCCTGTCATTTCACACAGTACAACCAAAAAATATCATACATACCTGTGACAGGTTCGTACATGTTTTATGATGATGTGACATTAATTGGGTAAAACACAAAAAAATACTGTGTTTTTGGTCCCATTTGTTTTGAATAAAAAGAGTGAGGACTTAAAACAACTAACGAGACACCAGCGAGGGATTTCTATTTCTTATTCTATCTACAACTACGAGTTTCACATTTGATATATGTGATAACTGATCTCTTGACCTCCCCTCGTCCCCTCCAGATCAACGGCGTGGATATTCAGAACAGAGAGGAAGCGGTGGCAATTTTGACCCGAGAGGACAGCATCAACTTCTCACTGCTGCTGGCCAGGCCTGACATAGAGGTGAGGTCACACGACACAACACACCATCACGTAAATCAATCCCAACTCGTCGGACACCGACGCTTGGTCAGTGGCCCTACGCTTCAAGCTATGACGCTCTACGTACCCCTCTAGCATCATTTTTGGAAGTGTCAGGGATACAGTGTCAGTTTTACTTCCTGTTTTTTGGTATCAGACCACAAATTTAGACAAGAATTAGCGCAACACACCAACTCTCTCTCACTCGCTCTCTTGTTTATCGTCTCCACCTGGCGAGGCGGCGTCCTGGCAGACTCAAACGAGCATGAGTGAACCCGCAGCTTGGAGGATGACATGTGACCTGCAGCTTCTACTATAGTCATACGTCATATTCCCATTTTACCAACAACCTTCTTTTTTTTCTCTTTTTTTTTTACTTTGAGCACAAATTATTATTTGTCCAAAAAAAATTGGCTAATCAACTTAGTCAGGAAATGACTCAAATAAATATGAAATATCATAGAAAAGCCAAAATACACTGGAGGGGGGCTTTAAGTACGTAGCCGTGTAATAACCGGGATAATGTACAGCTAGCGGGTCCTTCTGGTGAAATAAACCCCTTCAGGGCGATGACCGTGTCGGGGTTTACTTCACAACTACATCCCTTACTTAATAGATTGTAAAAAAAAAAATGGATTGTCTTAATAGCTGTCAGTATACTAACAGATTAATCTAACAATCACTTCACCACCTCGTTTAAAGTGAGTGACTTGTTTTCTGGGATAATGGATTTCTTCATTTCCAGATCCAGAAATAGTCCCCACATCCCTAACTTCAGGTCTAACAGTGTCTCTCCTGTTCCATCACTCAGCTCGCCTGCTGCAGCCTACTTTACTAACCTACTTTCTCCTCATGTCACCGCTGCTGCTGCTGGTCGACAGGAGAGGAAAGACTCATTAACAGCCACAGTTTGGTTCTCGGTGTGGTCGCAGTGCTGGATGTTATCCTTTTCTTATATCTGTAACACATACGGACTAACAGCTGGTTTGGCAGGAAGTTTGTTTCCTTGCTTCTAATACTGATCGATTCTGGAGACCCGCTGACCTTTCCTCTAGCACTACCTAACTTAACGTTTTCAGATGATTGGATCTCCTGACCCGATAGCTGTAAACATGCAGCGTTTGCTGAATTCACACTCTGAATATTGACTTTGGTGACCTTGTGATATTTCTCTAAATGCCACCTTCATGCCAAACCTAGACTAGATTTAATCTGTTATTTACTCATTTGCCCATCACCTAATGCATACATTTTTGCCATGGTCTTCTAACTTTTTTGCTGGTCGTGGGGGAGTGGAGGGGTCAGGGTGCGAGATCTCAGGAACTCACGACGCGTTCTCAGCCCCAACTCGTTAAGTACGGCAGCTTGGTCAGTGTTTGCTTGCTAGCGTTAGTTTTGCACATGCAGGACTGCCTCTTGTGGCCGTAGTAATTACGACGGGAGTAAAAGAGGAAGTCAGGTGACGTAGTATAAAGAGCGACAAAGTCCTTGTAGGCAGGAAGTCGGGGTGGATGGATGGGTCCAACAAACACAGGACCTTAAACCAGGAGACTGCTGTTCATGTCCCGTGTGAAACCAAAAAGTCAACGTCGACTTAATTTAACTTGCGTACGTAATTTGAGTTACGTAACAAACGTACTTAACCCAAACCGTGATCTTTTCTTAACCCTAACAAAGTAATTGTGTTTGAATTCACAAATTGAACCACGTGTTGAAGTATTTCTGACTACCCTGCACGTTGAGAAATGACGTTACGCATCATGTTATATGTTGGATCTTAGTATTTCTAAATTTCTGATCATGGCTCTAAGTAAAAGGAGCATCATGTAAAACCCTCGAACACATACTTGCCAACCCTCTCGATTTTCCCAGGAGACTCTTGTTTGTCATCGCCCTATCCCGGTTTTCTCCCGGAGTCACAATTCACCCGTATTTCTCCCGATTTACGGCAAATTTCACAGTTTTTTTTTCCTTTTCGTTATCTGAGCCTGTTTCAGGAACTGAACAGTGTGCATAATCCCTACTGTTTCTCCGCGTCGGGGTGCGGCATCGCCCTGTCAGGGTTTCTTTCACAACAATGACCGGCTCGCTGTACATTATCCCTTACATAGACGTCATATACATTCATGGTTGGGTGTGTGCTCTCTGTGTGTTATTATACACTCACAGCCATGATAAATGTCCCTACTATGACAGCAGGTCCCAGTGTGTGTGTGTGTGTGTGTGTGTGTGTATGTGTGTGTGTGTCCACATCTGCTGACAGAGGAGGAACTACAGGACGAAATTTATACACGTCAGTTAAAACACACACACACACATATTCACTGATGAATGTGCACACAGTGTGTTGCATACAGTCACATGACAACAGGATGAACGAGCCGCCACTCAGCCGGCCAATCAGTGTTCAGACATCTCTGCCAGTCAGATCTCCTGGTAATGAGAGAACAGGAGATGATGGATGTTTTATCGACTAAGCAAATAATAAATTGGGACGTGACGGGGGAGGAGCTGTGATGAAATAGAGAGAGAAAGCAAAAGCATTCAGAATGGCGTTCTAAATGAGTTCTTTTTTTTTTATGTTTGTATTATTACATTTCAGCCACCAAGTGGATTTTATTTTCGTCTAACCAATAACGTTGTTGGTGGATTTATCAACGTGTGAAAAATAAATGGTTAAACCCAGTAAAATCAGTGAAACCAGGATGGAATATTTATAGTGGCAGAGAGACTGAAAAGAGACGGAGGGGGAGAGGTAACGGTGTCAGAGATAGATGAAGTGGTGAGGGGATGGAGGGATGATGGATGAAGAGAGGAGAAGATATGTATCCCACGTGACCTGGTTTCTTTAGTCAAGGACACACACACACACATCACACAAGTACCGATACACAACAACACTGATGAACAGCTCACAAACTATTTTACAAAAGGAGGACGTGAAGGACGTATTGTATCGATCCCCCATAGTGGCCATGCTACTGGTGTTGCTTGAGGGACTTTTGAGGTCTCCTTAGTTTTGGTAAAAATGATCATTTATAGGATTTCAGCCATTTATAAACCGAATAATTTGAGAATGAGCAGTAAAATGTCCCGTTTATCTTCATTATCACATTCATTTTTTCTGCGTCTTTCCAGAATGACAACCCTGCCGGTCCAGAGGAGGACATGGAGCTGACTCTGGAAGGAGGAGGATTCCAACCAAACCCTAAAGCCTCCTCCTGCTCCCTCACTTCCGCTCATCCCTCCGGCTATTACCGCCTCTGCCGG
>CAKALG010043227.1:5533-18744 GCA_916700815.1 Helicolenus hilgendorfi
GATTAAACAAGTTACTTCTATAAAACAGTCGCTATGTCGTGACAGTAGTACATGAAACAGGTAACCTGAAAAAAAATCATGGGTCTCTATGTCCTCCAGTGCTGCTATCGGCATCTGCAGGATTTCACAGACCGGAGGAAAACAAGCAGTCAGAGCTGATCTGAGGTCCGCTGTCCAGCTGCTGTCTACGAGAGCCGGCTGTCAATCACTCGCGAACTCCTACCAAACGGTTAAACTAGACAGCGCTGATCAAATATGAATCAATATGATGTTACGTTAATGCCTATTTCTCGCCTCAAATGTTTTCAGAATCATCTTGTAGTGCACGGTTTAGCTGCAACATGAGAAAGTTTGTGACGCCGCTGCTTTTGTGAAATCTGGTGAAGGAGTTCCAGTCACATGACCAAAGCACCGCCAATAGGAGCGCTCTCTCAATGAAATGACCTGTGATTGGTCAAAGTCTCCCATCACAGGCTTGATTTTCTAAAGCCTTAAAACAGAGCCATGAGGAGGTGCAGAAGTCTAATTATCTCTCAGAACACTGGAATTACAATATGCTGAAAGGTTATTATGGATTGTTTGCCCAATAATGCCAAAAATATACTGCCTGCTGAAGCTTTAATGCATATGCAAAAGAGAGACACACCTTTTTGAATGGAAAACTGTGGAAATATAACACTAACTGCAATTTCAGCCTTTGAGCCAGTTGGACACAGATCTTAAAGGGTAGAATGTATCACATCTGCACCTGAAAAACTGAACTGCATAAATACACTGTAAATGTGGAAACTAATGATCTGATACTGTGGCTACTGATACTGTTATCATTCACAGCATCTAAGCTCCTCAAATGATCCCATGTGTTCCCCCAATGACATATGATTTTGATCTAAAAGAATCAGACTGTTCATGACTCACAAACCAGTTTTTTTTTTTTTTGCGTCTCTTCCTTCTCTCTAACTCCCTCTATTCCCTCGATTCCTTCCTTCCTTCCTTTTAAACCTTTAACTTTCTTTAACACTGATTCCTGCTGAGGGGGGTCAGTCTGGCAAGATTAAATGAGATTTGATTTTAACTTTAATTGATTTACCCCGGCTGAGATGGTCACAGTGAATGGTCGTGTTGAAAAACTTGCCTATCGAACGCAAATTCGCTCCGGCTGTGAAATCGATGGCAGAGGACTTATTGGAGTAAGTGTTTGCATCAGCACTAAATGGGTGATGTTTTTTCTTTCTTGTTATTCCGTTACACTTCTTTTCTGGTGCATTTTCCGTCTGCCAGCGTTCCCTGGCTGTGCCTGAATGTCTCTGTATCCTAGTTTCATTTAACCTCTCTTGCTCTTTTGGTCCATATCTTTCGCTTTTTAAGCCAAGGTTAGAAAAGATCAACATGCCTGGTGTGTTGCTTCTTCTATATCTATGTTCGGGGCCATATTACACTTTTCCAGTCAAAGCAATATTTTTCACCCTGCATTGCTGCAAGGTCTGGATCTGCTTTGGATGGTTAGGTAATCCTCTCTCAAATCTCTCACCATCTACGTCTTACTGACTCTTGACGAGTGCTACTCTCTGACTTTATCACTCTTTTTTTCATCACGGTATTTCTTCTACCTTAATCTGTCTGCCTCTGTGTCTTCCCTCGCTGTCTCTGCGTCCTCCTCTCTCTGCCTGTAATGATTCAGGTTCTGCTTCCATGCCTAGCTATTCATAAAGTGCCAGTGATCCAGGAAAAAATGCTTCAGAGGCATTGTTGTTCTGGATGTTGAACACTAGCACGCTGTCTGTTCTGCCAGGCTGGGCTGTGTTTCCTTCTGCACAGCCGACTGGGCCAGATCTGCACCGGTCCCAGCTAAATTTGGATAATGTAAATCTCCGAGGCTTTGTTGAAATTCAGTAAATTGAAAATCTTCAACTTACATCCGACTTTGTAACACCGATATGTCTCTGAGCAGCTGCCTTCCTCTCATTGAGATTCCATCACTGGTCTCAGGGGTCACCACTGTGCCATCTTGGATGGAAGCAGTACTTAGAATGTTTAACCTCTTCCAATCCATCCCTTTTCATAGACCCACTTTTGTCTTTTTTTAGGAGGGACAGGGGGTCTTTAGGGGGAGATAGCAGGTCAGCAGTATATGCCTCATTGAGGTGGTATACATCATCATAAAGCTAGGAACCTGAAGATTAATTTGATTTGATTTCAAATGTTGAAAGTTTAGAGTGTATTAAGTCTTAACATGGAAATATGTGATGGGCATTCCCATGTTCAATAATGTCTCTTGATTTGTGCAGTATTTTTTTGGGTTGATACCATTTGTCACGCAGATTCGGTGCAAGATTTAACCATTTTTTACCAATCGAGAATTGATAAAATGATCAATAATCCCTCCAAAATACCACATTAAGACAACAAGACCTTGAGAAACACCACAGAAAAAGCCATGCTGTGATTTGGTATTAAAAACTTTTGGTATTTGTAGATTTCTTCAAGAATTGCATTTTTCGGCAATTGGATGGCGAGCTCTTCTGTTCAGGAAACTGCTCAGAAACCCCCTTTTTGTCAGTTTACCTATAGGAAAGCCATACACCCCCCTAGGTCTCTAGTTTGTTGTTGTACGAATTAAAGATCAGGCGAGAAAGCAGACAAATGAGTATTGTATTGTTGTTTCAATTTGGAATCGATGCGTCATGTGAACGGCTCTTCTGATCGGACTTTGAAGAGACCACCGATCAAACTATTTAGAAAGAATATCAACTGATTTAAATGCGGCATTAAACTTAAGCAAAGCCAGCAGAAGATAAAATAAAAGCAAGACATTTACAACACAAAATATTAAAATTGGATGCATATAGCGCTTCGAAATGTGGAGCTTCCCTTTATCAAGAGAAAGTATCTCGAAAGCACCTCCGCTGAAAAAACGCTACGCCTCATTGCCCTTTAGTGTTTGCATTTATTATATAATACATATTGCAAGTATTTAATTAGTTTTAAAACTGCCATCTTTTTCATTTAAAAAGCAACAATATACCTAATAATAGGCTAACAATGAAGCTTATTTAGAGCTCTAAAATCCGGATAAATTAAGTAAATTGCAAAAAAAAAAGGCAATGGTCCTGTTGAGCCAATCATTATCAGCACAGGGGAAATTCCTTCACCGTGACAGACCTACCAGCCGGTGACTTTTATTGCATGCTATTCCCATCCCGCTCCTCTCCTTTCCTGTCTGACACTCTACTATCATGTAACCACTAGTCACTACAAGCAACATTAAAAACATTAAATGTAGTTATTTGACCCGTTGGTAAGATACAAATATTGATTAGGGTAGCCATAAGAAACAATTTACAGCAACATACTTTGACCTGCTATGAATAATATAAAACATTTATCAGGGTTTAAGTACACCAACAATGATTAGAATTGACCCTGCGTGCATAAAGCACTGTACAGAGATATAAGTGTTCATAAGTCAAGCAGCAGTAAAGAATAATCAACCGTAATGAACACGTTGGGGAAAATAATATCCACACTGTACATTCATCACGCTCCCTGCCAGCTTTACATGCTCATATTTCATGCAATGCGGGCGCTTATCTGGCAACGAAATATTACAAGTTAAAGATGTTAATCTGTCTGCCAATTTCTGCTCCTCGCAAAATTAGATTACTTCAAAGGATCCCAGATAGTGGTGAAATATTCAGTTTTGGTCTGATTTCATGTTTGAGATGAGATTTCGAAACGGCTCCCTCATCACGGGGTTGTTATGAAACCCTTCTAATTACCGCTGTTTCCATTATCAAGTAATCTGATCGTGTTGTGTGGCCTCAGCTCATGTTCCATTTCCGTAGCCTGCTGTGACCAAAAAAGGTCGCTTTAGGTGAAGCTAAAATGTTGAGAATCCTTATGTTACACCTTTTTCAGTTTTACATTTTATACCAGATTAGTCCAGCATTTATTATTTTAAAGTAGAGCTGTCAATCAATTAAAATATTTGAACACGATTAATTGCATGATTGTCCATAATTACTCACAATAAATCGCAAATTAATTGCACATTTTTATCAGTTCAAAATGAGCCTTAAAGGGAGGATTTTCAAGTATTTAATACTGTTATCGACATTGGAGTGGGCAAATATGCTTGCTTTACGCAAAACAATGACAATATTGTCCAGAAACCCTCACAGGTACTGCATTTAGCATAAAGATATATGCTCAAATCATAACATGGCATACTGCAGCCCAACAGACAACAACAGCTGTCAGTGTGTCAGTGAGCTGACTTGACTATGACTTGCCCCAAACTGCATGTGAATATCATAAAGTGGGCATGTCTGTAAAGGGGAGACTCGTGGGTACCCATAGAAATCTTTTTTGATTGACATATCTTGAGGTCAGAGGTCAAGGGACCCCTTTGAAAATGGCCTTGCCAGTGTTTCCCTCACCAAAGTTTAGTGTAAGTTTGGAGCGTTATTTAACCTCCTTCTTGACAAGCTAGTATGACATGGTTGGTTACCAATGGATTCTTTAGGTTTTTCTATTTTCATTTGATGCTAGTATCTTCACTCTAGCTTTAAAACTGAGTCTGCTACAGCCTAAAAATCGCAAGTTGCGTTAATGTGTTTAAGAAATGAATTGCGGTAAACAAATTTGTATTATTGTGTTAACTTTAACAGCCCTCTTTTAAAGCATTTGCCTTAATATATCTGCAAAATTGGCCTAAAATGCCAAATAACTTTGAAATGTCAGCTTTTGAAGTGTTTCATTTGTTGAAATGATTCCATACTCATTATTATTACTTCTTTCCTACTTTTTTGGGGGGTATTTCTCTCCTAATTTGGGATGTCCAATTCCCCCCTGCTCACACTCATTATTTTAAAGACTGAGGCTCTGCTCGACTCATGAGCAGACCGACAAATATACGACCGGCTGTGTTTGAAACCGTTTTGTTAAAACCATTTTCATCCTTCCCCTGCGGCGTGGTGGAGTCGGTGAATGGCTGGCGCTTAGTTGGCTCTGCTGACTCACAGGGAGACGAGGGAGACAAAAGTCCTGAGCCTTGTGGGGAGAACAAAGAAAAAAAACAGAGTCTGCTGGAAAACTTTGATGTGTTTTTTTCTTTCCGGTTGAAACTTCAGAATTCTTGTGGAAGAGTTGCAAATAAGACGAGATCCAGATTTTCATTTCAGTTCTCTCTCTTGTTCACTTCCAACAGTATCCTGTTTACCCTTTTCTAACTCATATTGATTCAAATGGAGGGAAAGTTTGGCATGGAAGCTCCATTTTTGCCGAGCAGCTCTCTTCCCCTTCCCTCCCAGGATGCTCGCTGTTCTGCTGAGTCATTCGCTGTTGTCAATGAGGCTCAGAAAAACCACCGACAATGAATGGCAGAGCTCAATTCCTTGCTGGGGAGCACAAGCGCCAACCGACTTTCCCATTTCCTTTCAAAAATTAAAACCCAAATCTAATCTTGTCCCTCGCTATCAAATTAGCAATTAAAATTGCAAACAATACTGTGGCTGGTTTCGCTCTTCTCTGCGCCACCCCGGGGCAAACTGGCCTTGCCTTTCCAAAGATTTTTAAATGTCACAGTAAAAGAAGTTGAAAAAGACCATTACCAGTGACATTTTATTGTGTGTGTGTGTGTGTGGTATTAGAGCGTACAAACACACATGCATTCAGAGTAAATTCTGTTTGCCCGAATGCAAATGCTAGACCTTAGGTTGTTTGAGATTAGTGCCTGTTCATCACTTGTTTTGTACTCCACTTGTGTGGTGTTCACTTTCGACCCCAGTCTAACCCCCCTGAGGTAGGCATTATATTTCATGAGAAAGGTAGCAGATATGGCCTTCAGTGTGTCCTTTACAAAAGCAGATAAATATAAAATCACTCTTTCAGCCGCTTCTGCTAAAATGCATACATTTGAATTGGCACTGCTGCTAATGAAGTAAAAGATGGATCATGTTCCAAAGATCTCTCTCATTTATTCTGTAAAGTCTTTCATCGCGATTAATCACAGGATTGTCCATAGTTAATTGTGATTAATCGCACATTTTTCATCTGTTTAAGGTACATTACCTTAAAGGGAGATTTGTCAAGTATTTAATACTCTTTATCAACATGGGAGTTGGCAAATATGCTGCTTTATGCAAATGTATGTATATATTTATAATTGGAAATTAAATAAGAACACAAAACAATGACAAATATTGTCCAGGAACCCTCACAGGTACTGCATTTAGCATAAAAAATATGCTCAAATCATAACATGGCAAACTGCAGCCCAACAGGCAACAACAGCTGTCAGTGTGTCAGTGTGCTGACTTGACTATGACTTGGCCCAAACTGCATGTGATTATCATAAAGTGGGCATGTCTGTAGAACCCATTTTCATTCACATATCTTGAGGTCAGAGGTCAAGGGACCCCTTTGAAAATGGCCATGCCAGTTTTTCCTCGCCAAAATTGAGCATAGGTTTGGAGCGTTATTTAGCCTCCTTATTGACAAGGTAGTATGACATGGTTGGTACCGATGGATTCTTTTGGTTTTTCTAGTTTCATATTATGCCACTATCTCCACTCTAGCTTTAAAACTGAGCCAACTACAACCTGAAAAGTTGTGTTAATGCATTAAAGAAATTAGTTGCGTTAAAACAAATTTGCGTTAATGCGTTATTATTGCGTCAACTTTGACACCCCGAGGTTAAAATATTGATTTTTAAAAAATCTTCTCAGATTTGAAGTCAACGTGACCATATTGTCCCTTCTTGACCCTTCTCCCACTCTCATAAACCTGAAGTTTGATTTGAGGAAGTGATAGTATCCCACAGGCACTGGTAGGAATTATAGTGGGCCCTTAACAAGATGTGACTCTGGACACATTAAAAAACTCTATCAATCTCAGACTTTATAGGCCCCCCCCACCTCTGGAGCCCAGGGCTGCCGGACTCATTACTCTACTCACTCCACTTCCTTTATGTGTTGCCTTCAACCAACCGGAGCCCATTAGGTAATGTACTGTATGGTATGAACTGATGTCATTGGGGTACAGTGTAAAAAGTGTTAGGTTATTAAATTCAAACATTAATTTAGATTTTTTTTAATGCCGAGCTACATTGAACAACAATCTGTAAGTCCTATCTAACTGGTGATACCTGTAGCAGTGGGGCTATCGCAGTAACTTGAGGCCATGCTTCAACATTCCTTGACTGTGGATAAAGTAGGTCCTAAGGGGGATCTTGAGGCTTTACCGGGCAAGATCAGATGTGTAATCCCTCCAGCGTGTTCTGGTTCTTGCTTGTGGTCTCCTCCCAGCTGAACATGCCCAGAATACCTCTAAAGGGAGGTGGCAATCCCGATCAGATGCCTGCACCACCTCATTTGGCTTCTTTTTAAGAAGCTAGTCCTTCCGGATATCTGAGCTCCTCACCTTGCCCCCGAGGACGAGCCAAGACACCTCGAAAGAAAATTAATTCCGACACATTCAAACTCTCGTTCTCTTGGTCACTACCCAAAACTCCTGACTGAGGGATGAAACTTAGATTGACAGGTAATTCTAGAGCTTCACCTTAAGGCTCAGCTCATCGCAACAGTTTGATCAAAAAGCCTGAATCTAATTTCCCAGTCAATCTCACGTTTCATCCCACTCTGAGTCACGAACAAGATCCGCAAATATTTGAATTTAACGCATGTCGCTCTGCAAATCCCCACGGAGATCACAGCCCCAGCGGAATTGGCAGAACTTCCTTCCAAACTCCTCTTACCCCCGGGGTTTAGCTTCCATGACCCCAGAGGATACCAGTACTATTCTGCTGATATACTTTTCATGAATTCAGCTTAAAGGACTGGTTTGACATTCTGCTCATGGTTATACACGTTCTTGCTAAGAGTTAGAGGAGGAGATTGAAACAAAGGCGATTAGCTTAGCTTAGCATAAATACTTAGGTCTCTACCGTGAGGAGAGTAACAGAGACTACAGGAAGTCGCTGTGCCCGGCTGTTGTTTGCCAAGAAATAGTTACAGCAAAGAACGTACAGTATATCGCTAAGAAGTTAATCAATTATACGTTCCATTACAACGCCAGCGCCCAGCAGCAGACCTATTTCTCCGCCATTTTGGACTGTAATCGAGTCGACTTCCATAATGACGTCAGTTAAACGTCCGCCTACAAAGTACCTTTTAAAAGTAAAACAAAAATTTGTATATTCTATTGTCAGAATTTTAGTGTATCTACTGAAATAACTATATACTTACTTATGTATTTATTTAGCTTTTTTGCCCGGCCGTTTCCCAGGGTAGCATAAAGTGAGCGATGGACATAAATGGAAGTTAGAAAAATCCAGCACACAGATTTTGAGAGCAAGCTCAAACTTTTTCATATCAAGGACCTGCAAAATCGATGTCCAATGCCGCAAGCTTTTGTTAGTAAATAGCTTAAAACTCCATTAAATTCTGTTGATGTCATGCTACTAGCACTACTAGCTACTGGCCGATAGCCGGTTGTTTGGGAGCAGAGACGTTAATACATCCACCACGGTAACAACTTATAGCATACAGCCCATGGTTGTGTTATAAGATAATAAAAGTGATGAATTACAACCAGTATATCCATTATTACAGCTGCATACAGCTTACAGGAAGCTGTCAGGACCGGATGCAGTCCTATGGGTCTGATAAACATTTATTATGCCGAGAAAAATAACTATATTCGGCCATTAGTGAATTTTACAACTTTTAGGACATAATGCTTTAAATGAGCTATTTAAGTGTTCGTACCGGGAAGTTGATTTACCTTTAATTTAAAGACGTGTCTTTATACATTTATGGCAACGGACTTATTGGCGTTTTCATTCCAAGATTTGCATCAGTCCCCATAAAACAACAACTTGCCGTTTTTACATTTTGTGTTTGTGTACATTAAACAAGCGAGACCCAACCTGTAAATCAGTGAGTTGTTGTGGTGCTGCTGTCAGGAGAGAGCCAGCCTAGCAGATATGAGAGTGGTAACTAACTCTCGGCATGAAAGCAAATAAGCACATTTCCTGAAATGTCAAACTCCTCCTTTAAATTGCAGCTTAACAGCCATGCAATTTTTCAAAAGAAAAAGAAATAAGAAAGAGCTAATACCTCCACAGCATTGTATTTAAATCTCCACAGCACCCCTGTAGGTGGACTATAGCGAGCGGCGTCATGATCCTCTGTCAATCACAGCGAGGATTTACAGTATATCCGGTAATAAGCCCACTGACCCACAGAAAGATATGTCAAACCCCAGTAATAAACCTGTAAACCACCAATCATAGGGGGGAAAAACAACAGCAATACCGCGTTGCATCAGCTGTGAATCAACTTATGGATTTAAAGCGGGAGGCCAAGAGCTGCGGAGCGGGGTATAAATTCTGCAAATGAAAATGGATAACATGGGGGTGGATATGAATGGTTGGACTGGTGTGTGTGTGTGTGAAGCTGTGAATAAGGAAAGGGAGGATGCTTGGATGACATCGGGGGCTGCTACGAGTCATCAGTTTCCAATACTGCTATTCATGAATCACTTTAACAAATGGTTGAGTGTGTCTGTGTGCGTACATGAATGCGAGTGTTTTGGATGTATGTGTGCAGGATGAACCTCGCTCTGAAGTGTACATATTACAAGCGTAGCTGCACGTCAACTCGCTTGACTTATGGATTGACTTTCCCTATCTGTCCGCTCATCCTGTCAAACATAAAATCAATGGGGGACGAGGTAAAACTCTCTGATTCTGGTTAGTCTGGGACTATACGGCAGGAAGTATGTATTTAGATTTAAATTGTTCAGACATAACTGAAAATTAATTTGCCGTCTGTCTTGATTCTGATTAGTTCCACTTTAAAAAAGGGAAATTGCTGTCGAGGATAAAAAGCACCTTCCCGGCGGATAAAAGTTAAATAAAAGAATAAGAAGAGGAGGATCCCGTCCGTCTGGGAGATTACCAATTAAGACTGGGCTTAATTTGTGCAATCAATGTTAACTTTGCTGGAATAATTAGGTTGCTCTTTTGTAACTTTGACCTCCAAGCATGTCTGAACTCTGTAAAAGGTCACTGCCAAGTCTCTTGATTACAGGTCCAAACATCTCCGAGGACTCCTTAATTAGAGGATTAAAGACTGACCGTTGAGCTGAAATTATGCCTTTAATTGCGACATCATGTCAGATCGTTTGACACTTTTTAAACTTGTTTCTCTTTTTTGACTTTACATGTAAAGTGTGCAACTCATTTGGCCCACCCATGCATATAAGAGATGTTAAGGGTCTATCTGAAATACCTTGTGCATCTTAACCATTTCCTATAACTATAACTGTTCTCCTTGCTCACAGCAGTGTATGTGCTAGAGATGTAAACAAATATGAAAAGATACAAACAGCATCTAAATATTTGCATAGATATTTAGTTTAAACCTTCATAAATCTGTCTAGAAATCATAGGAAAAAGGTGCTCCCTTTAACTTTAGATCTCACAAAGCATCAGATGTATTTAAGTTCACAATTCAGACATTGAGCCATATTCATCCTCAATAACTTCTCATCTGTTTTGACCAGATTTACCATGATTCAGTATCGGAGCCTGGCACTGTTCGACTTGTCAATAGATGCAAACTGACTAAAGTCCCAAAGGTGAATGCAAAATGAACAGGAGAGTTTAAGATTTTTGTCAAATAACCAATCCTCTTTTCTTTCATAGACACTCCAGAGAAACATTTGCCTGTACCTGCTCCCATAATATACATATCATTTAGTTCGTAAAGAAAAATCCAGCAATCTTGACTTAAGTTTTTTCCCTCTATTTAAACCTCCTGATCAGTTCTCACTATTTATTTCCACCTGTACCAATAACAGTTTTACAGCTTGAATTCATACCCAGTTTTTACTTTTTTATGCCTACGCGCCGGCGACAGCCATGGCCGGAGGCATTATGTTTTTGGGTTGTCCGTCCGTCTGTCTCTGTCTGTCTGTCTATTCTTGTGAACGTGATATCTCAGGAACCTTAGTAGAAGGGGTAGCCTAGACATAAAACCTAGAGAGGCTGTAGGTTTAAACCCCCAGAGTGGTTTTAGAAAAACTAAGCAAAGTAAGTGAGCTCTCCCTTTCGTTCAGCAGCTATTAGACTCAAACCTTGAGCAAGAGGATACGACAAGAGAGGAGGAAGTGCACTTTGTGAACGGGCAAATCACAACTTTGCTTCGCTAAAAAAAGGGCAGACGGATCACCTGTCCCTGGATAACCCAGCGATGCTGAAGAAAATTCAGACTGTCGCTGTTTTAAAGTCAGTGTCGTGAGACGGTGTGCGGATCAGCAGGCAAGTGCTTTCACTCTGAGGAGAGGAGCTCTCCGTGGTGCTGCCTCTGCTGCTGCACACACTACTGCTCCTTGTAAAATCACTCAATGCTCCACAGTCAGCTGAGAGTTGCTGCTCCACAGCCCTCATGTAGTTTAGACTGGAAGCTTTCCCTGGTGTTGACAACCTTGGTACTCCCTACTTACATTCAACACACACACACACACTGGTGCACTAGTGGCCTCGACAGAAACTCATGATATTACCTAAACAGTCCTCTATAACCTGTTTTTGAACTCATCCGCGGCTACAGCAGCTATAGTTCAAAAGTTTGTTTATGAGATTCGGGAGTTTGAAAAAGGCAGCAAGTTTTGCTCCCTTTTGCACAACGGTAAACCAATCTGTTGCCTTTCAAATGCAGAATTGTGTTTCTTTTTATTGATCCCCAGTCAAGATGTAAAGAATTGATTTGGCCGCAACAGTGGATTAAGAGGCATCTCCATGTGTTTTTCAGCTGCCAGCGTCTCACAGTGGACAGAGCTGCTGAAGGCATCTACATAAATTTTCTCTCCAGTAATCCTGCAGAGCTCAAACCTGAATTAAACCCAGCGTATGTCCCGAATGTAGGTTTACCAATAGGTAACGTTAGCAAGCCTGCTAAGAAAGCACAACATGTGAATAAAACAACTTTGGAGTCACCAGAAGTTGCTTTGCTAAGTAATGTGTTACTGCAAGAACACTGATGCTTGGCCATTATGTGTCACTTTGGAGGCCCTTTTTTATATTTTATTTTCCTTTTACATCAACGACATAACTTTGCAATCTATTCAGTGTGAAATACCAAAAACAGAAGTGTGCATGTCATCCATTAATTTTTAAAAACAAATGAAGAATAAAATTAAAACATAAATTAATAAAAACAATAAATAAAAAAACAAACAAAGAGCAGCATTATCACATAAATCACAGTTTGGGTAATATAATAATGATAATACAATTTACATATATATTTTCAAACCTATAAATTATAAACAATCAGCAAAAAAAACTCATTATATAAACATAAATACACACAGTCACACGGACAAGTAGAGGTAACGGAAACGGACGCTGCTTCACGTGACGCTTCGGAGGAAAGGACATCGCATGTCTCTGAAAACACATTTCCTCGTTTCCTCTGTCCTCGCATGGCTTCCCTGCGTCTCTCCATGCATCCCAGGTGGGAGGGACTAAGAAGCAAAGGAAAAGAAGCAAAGTGAGGGAAACGTGGATACAATTAAGAGCCTTGGGCCCAATTCCAAACCACCTCTTACACCCTCTCCCTACCTACTTCCACTCCGTCTGCCATATTAAGTGTCATCCCAAACCAATTCACGGGGAGTGGAAGTGGGTTATGAAACCCTCCAACAGCGAGCCTGCATCGATGCCGACTTAACCAGCTGCCCTTACTGACAACGTGCAACGGCATTTTGTGTTCGTCATGGAACACGATCCCATGTAAGTTCTGTGCGACTACCAGTACAAAAATGGACTTATAATCTGCTCAAACTGATACTATAATTAATTTACTCTACTTTACTGTTATACAGACGTCAACAACATACAGTAAATAGATTGTATTTATTTATTGTATCAAATATACCCCTGTCCAGTCTAGAAAACGGTAGACATGTTCGTTAGATTGTAAATCGTTGGATATATACATGTATATTATTTTTTACTATAGCTATAACCCCATAATTTATTATATCTTCGACTATGCAATACTGACTTAACAGTAAATAATTTAGTGCAATAATTCAGATGTGCAATAATAGGGTTTACTCCGGCATTGACACTGCATTTATTTATACAGAACATTTAAACTAATATTATTATTTTACACTATTGTTTGCACACATATATA
>CAKALG010043228.1:0-10842 GCA_916700815.1 Helicolenus hilgendorfi
TTGTTTTTACACAGAAATGTTGTCTGTATGTTATTTGTATGATTGTTAAATGGCATTGGTTTGCCTGGCAGGAGGGGCTTCCTGTATAAAAAGCAGAGATAGAAGCTCATGAGGGTGTCGAAGGTTGGTTGAGTTCAGGTGCAGACCTGCTGGAAGCTACAGTAGCTGCCCGAGAGCCATGGAGCCTAGTGCAGGTTTTCTTATGTTGACCAATGGATTTCCATATGCTCTTTTGACAACTGCTTTGAGCTGCTTTGTTTGTCTGTTGTAAACTACAATAAAACATACGCCGGTTGAAAATTACTGTTTGTTCTCCCTCCACCATTCCACCAGTCCTATACACCAAGAAATCCATAATAGAGTCAGCCTGATTACCAAATATAGTTAACGATTCAGCATTTAGCAACTCCATGACAACTAAGAATTTTATGCACGTGTTTTTCATTTTTCTTCATTTTTTGCTGACACATCATGAAGACAACATTAGCATCCTGGAGTTAGCCACAACTTGTAGATGAATTTGTCAGTCAGTGTAAAAGAGAATGTGGCCATTTTGCTATTTTACGCCTTATAGTTTTGTTATTCTTATTTTGAGTATTTCTTTATTGACCATTAGATCTGCATAACATGGAAATGTGTCTTTGGTACCAGCATATAAGGCAACACACACCATACAAAACAATACACAACATACACACACAACAATTCATCATTCTTTTCTCTGATGAAAGTCAAAGGCAATGCTACAAAGAGGAGAAGTATCTTCAATGACTTGCAAATGCATCAGTTCCATGAGTACTTAGTGTTGTTTTTAGCACAAATTCAATCAACTTACAATTTATAACAGCAGATATGTGTCTTTTTTAGCTGAAATAGTTGTTTTAGAGCAGGAAAAATGAAGTCAACCACAGTGCTGTATCCAGTAACACAGAGGTCATGAGAATCAGGCTCTAAAAAGGCTTGTCTGACAGAGTGGTGCTCTCTCACCCCATTTAGCCCCCGTGATGGATGGATCATTTTATACACCATTAATCCATCCATTTGTCAATTACTAATGGAAATTTTGGGGTTGAGGGTGGGGTGGTGGCAGGTTTCAGGAACTGTCAAGTCACTGAATGCCACGTTGCATCACTGCTGACTGTAATTACAGAACCTGTCTGGAAAGTAACGGGAACACTCAAAACACACACAAAAAAAAAAGGTGCAACGGGGTGATAATGATGTTGCTCTTCATGATTATCATCAACACCATCATTTCCAGTGGGAATTCATTTTGCGTTTGTACTGTGAACATGATTGGCTGAGTATCATACATTGTTTGGTTGTATAATAAGCATTCACGGCAAGACAAGTGGAATGCTGATGGCACTCCGCTGAGAAAATTACACTCTGTTTCGACTAGAGAACATTGCATTTAGACACAATGGAGAACAGAGATGGATTTGTTCCCAGACACCTTTCAGAAGTCCTTTAATGAGAGAGAATGTGCAGGAATTATAGGAGATTATGCAAATAAGTGTGCAATGGTATACTCAAGGGTTTGTTATGTTGTTCCATCCCTTTAAACCAAAGTCTGGAGAGTGGACGAGCACATTAGAAGAGTCTTTATTTCTTGCAATCCGCTGAATAACATTCAACTAAATACATTTACAAAAGAATTATACAAGGTGTCAATCACTTATATACAAATACATAACCAATTGTTCTTTGTTATTGGTTACATAGTGTGCAAAAAGGTCTTACTGTAAGGGGAAAATAATAAATCTAGTGACAACAAATAGTCTTAAAATGTCTTCTCCAGGAGATGGAGAAGAGAAACAAAGCCTCTTGAAAAGCTGAAGGGACATTATGGAGGTTGAAAATAAAAACAGGTTTATGAGAAGCTATCTGCTGTCAGTCCGTGGAAATTACCCCGGCCTGTGAAGGCATCCCGTTTCCTTCCCTCATCTCTGAACGATGGGCGGATGTCTCTTTAACAGCTGGGGTTACCGACACACTGGCTCGCAGGCCTGATGAGCTGCTCTCTATTTGCTCTGCTCATTCTCCTGAGCACCGTGGCCATCCAGATTAGAGCCTATGGCCCATTAGGCAGCCAGGGAGGTGGGCAACCTCAGAGGTGTAGCACGAGTGTGTACTGTATGAGAGTGTGCATGTCGGTGTGCAGTAAGATAGACACCACAAGTCATTCCAGGGGGAAAAAATTGGTCTGCAGGAGAGTTTGTGCTCTTGTATCTTATTCTGTATGGGGCCCAAATGCCCTAACAAGGAAAAAAACCTGAGGAAAATAGACTTTACTTTACAGTTTAACATACACAAGGATAAGTAAGACAAGTAGTAAGGGTTAATCAAGATTTGGCTGTTTGGTGAACACACTCATTTGAGAAGAATACAGGATAGAAATGTCATTTGGGCCACAAGAATTGAGCAAGTCACTTGTGAATTGGTGTCACCTAGACTGTGACATTACAAAGATTTTCTATGAATGAAATTGGAGTTTCTGTAAGTAGGGCCCTTTTCTTTTCATCACATTTTATACTGACCATCCTAGTCTTCCTATCCCTCTTCCATTCGAAATGAACCCACTCAAAAAATATTTCAAAGGCTAGTAAAGGTGTGAAACTGTTCAGTGTGTTTAATGTGTCCTCAAGTTGACATGTCCTCAAAGTATATCAAAATTATAATACACAGTTTGAGCTGTGTGCATAATGAAAACCCAATTTCTGTCACGTTCTGTGTACAACGCTACTTCAGAGAAAAATATTTTAAAACATCCCACTGGGAATGGATTACTGGAAAACAGGCCAGATGCTGGCAGGTTTTACAGACTCGCCTAAAGCTATAGATGAAATCAGCTCAGAAAGCTTCCAGCTTCATGCTACAGTGAAGGCATTTTCACAAACTTTATACAAATACACATTGTTGCAAATTCATACAACCCAAGTTATCAATCACTCTTTCTCACGCCACCCATTTTGAATGTTATCAGCCAATTGAGTGAGCGTTAGTGGTTATCTGCTTCAGGAGGACCAAACTGTGTGAATTGAAACAAAACCGCTTTAGGTTTAGGCAACAAAACTACTTGGTTATGTTTAGGAAAGGATCGTGGTTTGGGTTAAAATAAGGTTGCAAGTTATGGAACAAAAATACAGTAAAATAAGTCAAAGTTGACTTTTGTTTTCACACGGAACATGAACAGCGGCCTCTCGGATGAGAGTACTGTGTTTATTTGACTCACACATCGACTCCGACTGCCACCCAATGCAGGCTTTGTTGCTTTTTATATCACGTCACCTGACTTCCTCCTTTGGTCCCGTCATAATTACTACGGCCACTAGAGGTCTTATTGAATTCATATCCGCGATAACGGCCTTCTGAACCTATAGTAGGTGTAGCAGGCCCCGTCTTACCCATATCTATAAGGCTGATATCCATAACGCCCATTCAATCGGCTGATAATATTCAAAGCAGGTGCTCACACACACATTGGTGCACAGGGCAGTAGTCTTAACCTTCACAGTCCCTTCTGGGATATGTATCACGCAAGATCCTGTGTTAAAGTTCCCAAAAAATGGCTATAATCAATACTTTTCTAATAACAATGTAGCAAATGACAATTTGTAAACAATGCAACAATGTGTACGGGATCACTGGTAGTGAAGAACCTACAGAGAATTTCCCCCCAAAATCAGAGGTTGGTAGCGAGTTTGAGCTTATTGTTTGGCTCTCACTCACCCTCACTTTCATAGCGTTGCTGTCCTCTGCAGCAGGCAGCTGCGTAAAACAGCTCAGTAAAAAAAAACTCCAAAAACCCACTGTAAACTAACAGGTCAGCACCAAACAGCAGACCGACACAGTTAGTGATTCGCTGGTGAACATAGCCAGATTTTCTCCTCAGGATTTAGTAGAGACCAAAACAGAGCTAAAGGGAGATTGGACATTGGACTTACATTCACAGAGTGGCCACAAACATGGATGATAATGTTGCTCTGTAACTCTGTAACTGGATGTGTCCATAAGCAACTGTTTGCTAAGAGGCTGCCAGATCAACTTAAGTGATAAGTCAATGTCCTGATCTCAATAATAAGTTATTGCATGTTTAACTAGGATACGTTTCTGCCCATGGGATACTGCTATGCTTCATTTTTGCCCTAATGGCAATGGAGCTATTGTCTGTCTTGTTTGTCTAAATGCCCTTGTGGCAATAAAAATTAAACCCTTGGCTTAACAGTATGCGTGGAAGAAGTCCCTGACGGAGTCGGCCCACAGCAATACATCCACCCATGTGTGTACATGTGTAGGTTAATGCTCTCCACTGTGCTCCACCCTCAGGGGCCTGCGTTTCTAGACCAGACAGCTCCATACCAACATGTCATGTAAATCAAAAGCTGAGCTTGATTTTGAAAAGCAAATCGGAAGACGAGGCAGACTGTAAATTGCTGCCGGCAATTTCGAAGCACTGTAATCATGGTTTGTTTTTGAGCAATTGTTTTTTTCCACTGTCACCACTTTGCGTTATGCTATTTGAAAATATTCAATGTCATCTTCGCCTTGGGCAACAGAATGAAGCTTCACATAGATAACCGAATGTTCCCTCAGGGCCAATGCAATAATCAAGAATAGGGAAATGGGTTTACTGCTGCAGTGCAAATCCTTTGAGTCTCAAAAGTTTATGGAGGATGAGGTGCAATGTATCTCCTACCATGGGAACGAATATGCTAACACTTCATTAAATCACTGCTGAGGGAATGTCTATAAAATGTAGAAAATCCACACATCTAATCAGCAAAACATCAATGTTGTATTGTGTGTTTTCTATAATTGGTACACTAGAGCGATGTGTAATTCATACAGAGATTCAGGTGTCGATTTTTGTTTTGCTAAACCATAACAACACAGTTTAACAGCTCTATAAGTCCTTAGACAGCACTGCTTCACAACACTTTAATTACTGTATCTTTACTTGGCTTGGACTGGAGAGTTGGGCTGAATTGGGCTTCTGATGCTGAATACCAATGCTTTTATTCAGCTGAGATATTCATTATTTTTAATTTTGTCAATTTTTCTTTCAGACTAAAATGTGTCTATGGATTCCCACATAATTGTATTAATGTCAGTACCCCCTTATAAATCACTTAATAAGCTAAAACTCTTGATTAAACCCTTACTAATTCAATTATTATAGGTGTGTGAGCAGCTCTGTTCACTGTGATGCAGGTTTCATTGCATATCTTACAGAAAGACACCCCAGACGCCGTTGAGATGCTTTCTTGCTTCACCGCAATCACATCATTTTATTATAGCTTTCTCCATTGGACTTATAGAGTTATAGTTATATAGTGGACAGCACTGAATTGTTGTATGGTTCTTTGTAGTAGTAACAAATAGGACTTGTTTGAAATTAACGTTCAAATTACTTAATAAATTCAAATTTAATCAAATGTATTTGGCCTGATATTTATAGATATATATGTATGAACATGCTTATGCCCTGAATGTAGCCCTACTAGCTCCTATAATGTAAGCTTCTACATCAAACATACTTTTTAATTTACATCTTCTATATATACACTGCAACCCCAGGGAGCAAGTCTGAACTTGTTGCATCCAGCTGTGCTTTGGTAAAAAGAGGAAATTATTGAGATCAGGGAAAGTTGGAAAGATAGGCCGTGTCTTCAAAGTCAGTGTCTTCGGGTTTAAGTGGAGAAATTGATATTTCTGCTTTTTTATGACGATCAAGTTTGTTTAGACCATACTCAGAATGTGACAGAGACACCACAATTATTTGTAATATGCCACTTAATGTGAAGTCATGTCATCTACATTGTTGTACTCATCTAGGAATCATAACAAGACTAAGAGCCTAAAGCCACTCTAGCAGCTCTGTGAAGCTGTACTGAAGAACAGTGGTGCTTTGAGCAAACATCAGCATGCTAAAATGTTCACAATGACTATGCTAACATGCTGATGTTGACAGCTGAAGTTAATGGGACGGTTATCAGATTTGCAGTCACTTGAACATTAAACCAAATTTTTGGGCAAATTCAAATTTTGACCTGATGATGGGCCTTGATGGAAAGTCAGCGGATCACCAAAGTTATTGTAATTCATCCTGTGGGGAACATGAATGTCTGTACCAAATGTCATGGCAATAATTGTGCAGTTATACGGAATAAAGTTACCCTTTTGTGAACGTCAATTGACGAGGTAAGTAGCCTACACTAGGTAAGCAAGAGGATGTACAGTGCCGTGAAAAAGTATTTGCCCCCTTCCTGATTTCTTATTTTTTTGCATATTTGTCCCACTTAAATGTTTCAGATCATTAAACAAATTTTAATCTAAGACAAAGATAACCCAAGTAAACACAAAATGCAGTTTTTAAATAATGATTTCATTTTTTTAAGGGAAAAAGCTATCCAAGCCTACCTAGCCCTATGTGAAAAAGTAATTGCTCCCTCTTGTTAAATCATGAATTAATGGTGATAAACCACATTTTTTGAAAAGCTGAGTTCAATTTCACTATCCAATCACTGTTCAATCAAGAAATCACTTAAATAGAACCTGTCTGACAAAGTTAAGTAGACGAAAAGATCTCAAAAAGCAGCACATCATGCCGCAATCGAAAGAAATTCAAGAACAGATGAGAAACAAAGTCATTGACATCTATCAGTCTGGAAAGGGTTACAAAGCCATTTCTAAGGCTTTGGGACTCCAGCAAACTACAGTGAGAGCCATTATCCACAAATGGAGAAAGCTTGGAGCAGTGGTGTACCTTCCCAGGAGTGGCCGGCCTATCAAAATTACTCCAAGACATCGACGACTCATCCAGGAAGTCACAAAAGAACCCAGGACAACATTTAAAGAACTGCAGGCCTCACTTGCCTCAGTTAAGGTCAGTGTTCACGATTCAACAATAAGAAAAAGACTGGGCAAAAATGGCATCCATGGGAGAGTCACAAGGCGAATACCACCACTGACCAAAAAGAATACAAAGGCTCGTCTCACTTTTGCCAAAAAACATCTTGATGATCCCCAAGACTTTTGGGGAAATATTCTGTGGACTGATGAGACAAAAGTTGAACTTTTTGGAAGGTGTGCGTCCCGTTACATCTGGCGTAAAACTAACACAGCATTTCATAAAAAGAACATCATACCAACAGTCAAACATGGTGGTGGTAGTGTGATGGTCTGGGGCTGCTTTGCCAGGACCTGGACAACTTGCCATAATTGACCATGAATTCTGCTCTCTACCAGGAAATCCTGAAGGAGAATGTCCGGCCATCAGTTCATGACCTCAAGCTCAAGCACACTTGGGTTATGCAGCAGGACAATGATCCGAAACACACCAGCAAGTCCACCTCTGAATGGCTTGAAAAACCCAAAATGAAGGTTTTGGAGTGGCCTAGTCAAAGTCCGGACTTAAATCCGATTGAGATGCTGTGGCATGACCTTAAACAGGCCGTTCATGCTCGGAAACCCTCCAGTGTGGCTGAATTAAAACAATTCTGTAAAGACGAGTGGGCCAAAATTCCTCCACAGCGATGTGAAAGACTCATTGGTAGTTATCGCAAACGCTTGATTGCAGTTATTGCCGCCAAGGGTGGCGCAACCAGTTATTAGGTTTAGGGGGCAATTACTTTTTCACATAGGGCCAGGTAGGTTTGGATATCATTTTTCCCCTAATAAATGAAATCATCATTTAAAAACTGCATTTTGTGTTTACTTGGGTTATCTTTGTCTAATATTAAAATTTGTTTGATGATCTGAAACATTTAAGTGTGACAAATATGCAAAAGAATAAGAAATCAGGAAGGGGGCAAATACTTTTTCACGGCACTGTAAATCTTGGCTATTAAGTCATTGGTTGGAATATTTTTACAATATAGAGCTATTTTAGTCTCATTAGTAATGCATTCAGCTTGTTAAGGAGCTACTTCTTTGATCTGCCGAGTGGCCTAAATCCATGATATGTAATTATTAGCCCGCTAACTATTCTGCTAACGCTTGCTACCTAAAACATCACGTGTATTTTTCGGGGGAGGAAAATCTGGAAGGTCGCCCTAAGCTAAATGCTTCGACACTGTATGATTTTTGTCTTACACTTTTAACCCTTTCACAGTATGTTTTCAGTCCATGAAAGTTAATTGTAACCTTTTTGGTCACGTGCAATTTTATTCAGCATTTGGTTGTAGTACTTTGGTTGTGCTCCACTCTGTCTTGTTCTTCTGGTCGCAAAATTACAAGATAGCTTTGGCCTAAAACCAAGATGGCGAACGCCAAAATGCCGAACTCGAGTCTTCAAAACAGCAGTCCACAAACCAATGGGTGACGTCACAGTGACCATGTCCACTTCAGTTTTATGAGAGGAAAAGTCAGGGGATTACTAAAGTCATTGTGATTCATCCCCTGGGGAACATGAATGTCAGAAAAAAATGTCATGGCTATGTATCCAATGGTTGTTGAGGTATTTCAGTCTGAACTAAAGTGTTGGACCAACCAACCAAACTATACACGACCAACATTGCCTTAGAGCCAAAAATACATAACCAATCACCATGCTGCAATAGCCCCAGGAACAAATACATGGCTCCTATTAACAGTGTTAAAGGCATTTGGGGTGAAAATGTTCCTTTAGGCCTCAGTCTTTAACAGTTTAGATTCATGTGGGTTCAGTTCTGTATGGGCTGGCACTTCATCGTGATGAGGACATTAGCCAAGCTATTAGCGTTATAAAGTCTCATTGTCTCTGTCAGTTGTGCTGATGCGGTCTCGTTCCAGTTCTTTGCTTGTGATGAGTACAGATGGACGGAGCTTGTTCTCTCTGGACGCGGGTAATCATAGCTCACAGTTAGGCCCCCTGTACACTACAGTCACACCTCATTGACCAACATTACAGCAAAGGAAACCAAATCATTGCAGCGGAGGGGGCATTAGAGGACCTCTTCTCAACAGTTTGTCCTTTTTGCTCATCATTCTCAGTTATCACCCTCTACAGGGGTGAGAGATGATTTACGTCATCGGTAATATTTTCTATTTTGTATTTTTAGAAGTAGTATTAGTAGTAAAAGCTTAAGAACTAGTAGATCATGTATACATATTGGAAATAATAGTTGCCATGGTAGCAGTTTGAGTTGATATACTCATAACCAATATAGTGAAAATAAAGAATTCCAGGCAAACATTTGCTGACATGTAATAGGTTGCTGTTGAGGTATGAAGGCCCAAAGTAGTGGCAACTGTGAAAGTGCTAGGAATATTTAATTCTGTGTCCCCATCAATGACAAATCTAGTACACGCTCTGTTGCCACCAGTCTAAAATTTCTACATTTAGCCATCTTTTTATAGCTGCAATGCATCTGCCCGCTGACGTTAATAGCTTGATCCATTTGTGTGCGGCCTCCCTCCAGCTACAATAGACACAAACAGGCCGCTGTGGTCAATGTATTCTACTCTACAACCCTCCGTCCTCCAATGTGTTTGCACGTTGCGCCGCACAAAGTCGGTAGTCGGTTGGCAGCTTCTCCGCATTGTTTGGGGATTGGCTGGGAGGTAAGTGGTGGTGACGGATTGTGATGTTGATGTATTTACCTCCTCTGTGCTGACAGGAAGCTGTTCCTATATGTCCTGATTGACTGGGTCTCATCACAGCAGCCAGCGTTGCTTTGTTTAACCCGGTCAGGTTGGGGAGGGTTTGCTTACTCGCTCGATGAGACGTCCATGAAGATGAGAAGAAGACCTTCCCTAATCTTGGCTGACATTGGCCACTTGGCAAGCAGAGCAGCTCACTGGTGCACTGCAAATGGGTTTATATGTAGATACACTTCCTCTGAGACAAAGTTTCTTGTATACACGTGTTGAACATTTGATGGCTGTTCCACATCAGCACCATTGGTTGAAAAATCTGTAAAATAACATTTTTTTTTCAGGATATAACATTATAACACCAACACCAAATAAATTAGGTTATTCCAATGACTACATCAGTTACAACCTAATAGCTTACTTTTAGCCCTTTTTGCCAAGTAAAACAATTTTAAAAAGTATTTTTTGTAATTAATAGTATTTGAAACTCTTGGGAATTTTTTTTCTTTTAAAACGCCCATCTATAGATGTGTATAAACAGAGGAATTCAGAAATTATTGGATATTATAAAACAGAATTCAACACTTTCATTTGAGGAACAAAAAAATATATATAAACTAAAATAGGGCCTACATATATACATATTTTTTAAGTATTTACAATTGAAAAATGGATAACAGAAATGTTTGACCTTGGAAATGGAGTTTCTACTGAGATCGGGGAAATTATCAAAAAACACAAAGGATAATAAGAGATGATTAGTAAGTGCTGTATACAATATTCTTAGCATATATGATAAGTATGTATATGTTTGTGTGGGTGAGGAGGTTGAAAAGCATTATTTGTTTATTTATTTTTACATTTGACATTTGATTTCTTGAATATTGTATTGATTGCCTTAATCACTCAATACAAAAAACATTTATAAAAATATATTCCAATGACTACAAAATAAGTGTGATCAAATCACTGTCCCAGTGCATTATGACTTTAAGTGAGGGATTCATCGGACGACACGTTTTCAGTTGGACAGTTCACACTGCTTAATTGACTGTAGACTCATTTTGTTTATTCACATGCAGCACTTCCAGGGAGCGAATCAAAAATGTGCCCAATATCCCAATAAATCACTGTGCTGCCAATGGGAATTTCTATTAATCACAGTTGATGGGGAGGTCCCAGAATTTGCATCCCACAGTAATTTGTCTCCAGATGACATCATCACCACAGTCTGTCTGATTTAGATGTATCTTCCCTTTAATG
>CAKALG010043232.1:6368-17298 GCA_916700815.1 Helicolenus hilgendorfi
ATTTGCTAGATTACAAACACTTGCATGCTGTTTGAAGTTCATCCAGGGATCATTTCCCATGCAGGAAGATACATTTAATGTATATTTGATTATGCAGGGGACACTTTTTAGGTCAACATCATACAGATGACGTCTCTGGCAGTGTGGATGGAGCTAAACTCACACCCTCCGAGATTTCAACAGTGTACATGCAGATATGACTAGCAATTAGCATATAACAGTACTAACTCAGCATTTCAACACACTGGTATTCTGACGTATCCAGAGCCAAATCGAGATGTTTTTTTTTTTACTGCAGTCAGTGTGTTGATTTTATTTTACATGCTTATTGATTTAATGAACCGGTGACCCTTCTCTCACACACTTTTTCTTTTACTAACACTGAAGGAAGATCTCGAAAATATGTGTCTCTACATGTCTTAAATGGAAGAAAATATTTGCATAAAGCAAGTATATAATTGAGTAATTCTTTATTGCAGAGCAACATCCCAATCACTCTACTGCTAAGGCCCCTTTATGTTCAAGAAGATACATAATATGAATACAACTGTGTGTAGCCGAACTTCTTTTTTTTTTTCTCTTTCCTCTCCCATTAATCATCTGACGACCTCTCAGATTTATCTTGTGACCCATTGGAGGGGTCCGACCCCCAGGTTGCGAACTGACTGTATTTTAAGCATTGGTGTATAAAGAGAACTGGATACAGCCTTGCAGACAGGTTCCATTCATTCCTATGAGAGTTGCTCAGTGGCGCATGCAGTGGCCCATGCAGTGGCGCATGCAGTGGTGCATGCAGTGTCGATGAGTTTCAGACGTCTCTTTCCCAATGTAAATCTATTGGAAAAAGTATTTTTGGGCCCAATGGCATCACGTGACGGACACGGAAGTTTTAGTACCACCGTTTGGCCACAAAACTAGCTAAAACAGTGAAATGCTATTGATGTATTGATGCATTTACATTAATAATCTAATAATATTATATATAACAATATATCACCCACAAGGGCTATTTTCATGCAGAATAAGTACTTTTACTTTTTAGACTTTAAGAATATTTAACCGATAATATTTATGTATTTTAAGTAGGATTTTTAATGCAGGACCTTTACTTGTAATAGAGTATGTTTACATTGCTTTATTGGCCTTTTTACTTAAAGGTGCAGTGCGTGGGATTTGGCGGTATCTAGCGGTGAGGTTGCAGATTGCAACCAACTGACACTTCTCCCGTGTGTCAAGCATGTAGGAGAACTACTGTGGCCGACATGAAAACATAAAACTCTCTCTCTAGAGCCAGCATTTGGTTTGTCTGTTCTGAGCTACTGTAGAAACATGGCAGACGGCCCCGTGAAGAGGACCCACTCCCTAGATATAAACGGCTCATTCTAAGGTAACGAAAACACAATGATTCTTAATTTCAGCTGATTATAGATTGATGAAAACATACTTATTAATATTATATTTATTTCTGCCAATAGCTCCCCTAAATGCTACACATCGCTCCTTTACATTCCAAATCTGTCTCAAATCCCAACACGTTTTTCCATTGCACTTTCCAGTGTGCACGAGGAAATGAAGACATCCCATACAGCAGCTCTCATGTCAGCATCCATTTCTGCATAACCATTCCTCTCTCTCTCTTTCTTTCAACCTCCACTTTAATATCAGAGTTAAGCTCATCTTTGAAGCATTTCACACACATGCTTATCTGCCCTCACACCTTTGTCGCACAGCAACATGCCTCTCTGTGGCGCCGGCATTTGCCAGGACTCTGGGCTGATAACGACCTCACAGCCTCATATTCTGGCTGCGCTTATCACTCTTGAGCAACAAGGGAGCCCTGTCTAGCTGTTCATGTTTCTCTTCTCTTGATAAGTATAGACTGGACTTCTTTTTTTTGTTGCTCTGAGCATTCCTCAAAACTGCCGTCATGTGCCAGCAGAAGCATCTAATGCAGCTCTCAGATAAGACGCGGGGAGGTGGAATGGTTTTTAATTGCAACCTGAGTGCTTGACACTTCACGGGGAGGGGTGATGTCAGTTTCTGAGACATGAGATATGAAGCAGGAAGAAATAAAGGCTTAGGAAAGATTATATAAAAGTAAATAGAGACTAACACAGTTTACGTCCGCCAAGATGACTGGACTTGGCATCTGAAATTGCCCACAGATGGCCTGCTGAAACTATACCGAGCAGTGGAGGCTGGAGGGCAGCTGCGGTGGACGGCCACACATCATAAATCTTTCTGGGACAAGCAGTCACGTCCAACTTCCAAGAGATAGCCGATATCCATTACTAGACCGTAGGCAGCAGCAACACAAAGGAGTCAGGTCTATAAAGCCAAGCTGAGACAATGAAGGTTATCCGAGGACACAGAACTCCCACCATCCTACTGTAATCACTCTAACCATGTAATCCTGATGCATAAAGAGCGTTCAGATTCATTAACTTTTTGAAAAAAGACAAGAAAATTGATGTTTTTTTTAGCATTTTTTAACCACCAGAGATGATTAATTCCACTGTCTGATTTTATAGCTGAACTGTTATGAAAAAAGGAAATGCCAACAGGTCAGCAGGTGAAATAAAATGCTGTTTACTTTCCATTATGTAATTCCCTTGTTTCTTCTCTTGCTGTAGTCAGACTTTAATCTATTATAATGAGTAATACTCGATAAGCCACAGACTTAAATCAGATGCTAAATGAAAAAGCCTGTGGGGCTAAATTAGCATTATCATTACACAAATAAAGTGCTAATATCCTGCACAAACACTGAATACTCAGCCAGTTTGAAGAACTATCGAGATGAGGATTCCTACCTAGTGAAGGGTAAAAGAGAGCTGGTTGGCTCTGTGTGTGATCACAGTTTTTTGGGAAAAAAAATGAACCTTGGAGATGAAATCAGCCCCCCGGCCAGGACAGATCATTTAGCCGTAGTATCAATCCCGTGTCCATTAACCAACAGCAGACAGCCTCATCACTGATAGCACCAGAGGAGTGACAAGAGATGAGAATATTGATCAAGATATCAGATCATGTCTGCTCAAAAGCTTGTAATACAACCCTTTTTTTCCCAGCCTGACAGAAATGAATCAATGTCAAGATGATGTTTCAGCACCAGGATTTTCATATACAGTATTGACTGTATTATAGAAAAGATGTGATTGTGAACTTGTTATTTCATTCACCTGTACATCAATTTAAAAGGGTTCTGGTTTTGAATGAAGCTCAAGACTGCCCCCAAGTGGATGAAATGTTGCACTACATGCAGGGAGTAAGATGAAGCACTCGATGGCAGTTTTCAATATCATGCTTACAAATGAACTCCTAGATTACCTGCAGTTAAAGCTGCAGTGGGTAGAAATTAGGCAAATATTATTTAAAAAGGTTAAAAAAAAATGTGCCTCTGTGTCCTTCGGTGTCCTCTGCTGCTCCTAATTGCATCTGCAAGATTTCACAGACCGGAGGAAAATAAACAATCAGAGCCGAGATGGAGCCTTGCCGTCTCTGAGCAGCTGTCAATCACTCACGAACTCCGATCAAACGGTCAAATTAAGCGGTGCTGATCATATATGAATCAATATTCTGTTACTGTAATGCCTATTTCTTGCCTTAAATGTTTTCAGAAACATCTTGTAGTGTACTGTTTAGCTGTAAAATGAGAAAGTTTGTGACCTGGCAGCCATGTTGAGATCTGTTGAGGAAATACCAAGCACCGCCCACCAGCCAGAGCACAGCCAATAGGAACGCTCTATCTGTGAAATGACCTGTGATTGGCCAATGTCTCCTGTCAAGGGCTAAATTTTTTTAAAGCCTGAAAACAGAGCCATGAGCAGCTGCAGAGGTCTAGTTATCTCTCAGAACACTTGCACATTACAATATGCTGAAAGGTTATGTTGGATTTTTTACCCAATGATGCCAAAAATATTCTGCCTACTGCAGGTTTAAAAAATATGAAGACAAGTGCGAATATGTATGTATGTAAATATATATGTACTGATCATATATAAACATGTATATACACACACATTTCTCACACACTATAGTCTACGTACTGTGACTTCTCACTCATACATAAATATTCTTAAGCACATACATCCTGTAAAATACATGAACATACAGTTTGTGTATGTATGTTTATGCCTATACAGTGTGTACAGGTATTCTACAGAATACAGTATGTACTGTAGGCACTATGTATATTTATGTGTTTGTATTAGTATTGGGGCACATATTGTAGTTTTGAAAAAATAACTTTGGCAAAACAATCTCACACAAACAACAGTCACACCTTCTGTATTCTGAATACAAACTACTACCTTCAGATCGACGTTTCAGAGCCACTAAATGTAAAAATAGCCGCTCTCTTTCCTCCCAACGTCTACAACACTACTCAACATGATAACAGGTTACTGCTGCTCACAAGCAAGAAGGCACTGTTGCACTTTGTTTTATGTATGATGTATTATGGTTTTATGATTTCTTTCCTCGTTTTTATAATGTCTATGTATTTATTTATTTCATCTCACAGAGCATGTGCAATATTTTAAATTTTTTTGTTTACTGTGTCTTGAGTGTACCACTGTATTGCCTTGTTGACTGTGCGTTATTGTTTTAAGTTAATTGCAGTTGTGTGTAGCACTATTGTCCAAGCACAGTTTCCCCTTAGGGACAATGAAGTATACAGTATCTTATCTTATCTCAGCACAAGGTCTATTTCCTGTTTTTTTTCCAGAGCTTTTATCCATATCTCACTGAAGACTCAACATCTAACATCTGCTATTTCCAAGGTCAAGAATAAACTGCCAAGCCCAAAAAAATAACTTGTTTTTGTTTTTGAGTATATTTATTAAAATTCTAGTTTAGTAAAATTCTTCAATTAAGATTTTAAGTAAAGGGCTTTTTATTGTTTACCACTACCACACAGCTCAGTTGTACAAATTCATTTGAACTACTTTAAAATGCTGTTGCTGTTGTTGCATATGTTTCATGATGGCAGGTGAAATTATAACTATAAAAAGTACATAGTAAAGTAGCACAGAGCTGGAAAGAGTAGTAGAATATTGTACTCAAGTAAAAGTAGTTGTGTAAAAATGTAAAAAGTAGGTCAGTTAAAATGTATTTTAAGTAAATGTTACTGTGTTGGGGGTGATATATATTAAATTAAACAACATCTTTAGGTTACAAAATAGAGGGCTCTCTTCTCTACAGTCTGTGCATACAACTGATTATCAATTATATAAATATACAACTGCCTTCCTCAGTGTAGCATCACAAGAAGAAACCAGAAAAGAGACAAAACTCAAACAGTTAAACAAAAATGATTGACAATAAATAAAACCATTACACTGTATGGACACCACAGCGACCAAACTTCTTTTATAGTCAACAGTAGAAAAAAAAAAAAAAAAAAGCACCAAGGCAGATATTATAGACATGTATAAATGATAAAAAAAAACAGCAAAGGAGAGACTGCAGAGTTTTTACCATAATATTTCTATACACCGCGAAGGGCACACTCAACTACGTTGCTAGGCAACGCCATGGTTTTTGATGCTCTCATCTGGAGAGTTCAGCATTGTGTTGTTGTACTCACATGTCTGAACAGCATCCTGCCAGTCTTTAGCACCACGAGGTCCTTCACAAAGTGCTCCAGGTTCAACTCCTCTTCTTGTTCATTCTCCTTGCATTAAACCAGTCCACTCTCACTGAAGGTAGAAGTTCCTCCATGAGCATGTTAGCATTTAGCATCGCATGCTAGCCGGACCCAGCGGTCCCTAGTTACCGGTCCACAACTCCATGTCGTCACTTAGCGTGCTATGTCGGGTACAGCGCTTTAACTCCGTCATTAATATAGATAACATTAGACAGAGACATGTTTTAACTATGCAGATGTACAATAATGCTAACCCACCCCATATTTGATACTTTAATTGACTGTACTTGAAGTCGCCTCGGCCGCTAACTGTGCGCTCCGTGACCGCAAACATTTATGACGTATCATTTCCGGAGCGTCACCTCTCTGACGTGAGGCTGACGTCATCCTACGCCCGCAGACACACCTGCAGTTTCTTCTCTGCAGCAGCTGCTGATTTCTATTCTCACACTTTATCAGGACTTTTCATGTGACTTTTGTTTTATATCATTTACAGATGCAACTTAAAATGTAATAAGTGGCTACTTAATTAAAAGTATTATAGCCTAAATTTAAAAAAATACACAAGAAATATACAAGTAGGCCTACCCAAAACGACTTAGTTAAAGTAACGAGAGTAAATGTTATGCAACTGACATGTAATTTGTTGAGGAGGAACATGTGATTTGACCAAAAGCTCCAGAACAGCTATTAATGGACCTTGTTGTGAGATTGTTTGATTGTTTGATTTATTGTAATATTGTTTGGGCAGATCTTCATAAACTTTATTTGTTGCAAAAACGATTTGTAAGACTGACAACTTTGTCAAACTCTGCTCCACTGTTCAGGAAACTGAACATTCTTTCAGTTTATGACATAAATATTCATCAGATATGTGTGTTTATATATAGATATATGTTCTTGCCTTCTTCTTTACCATCATCGTTTAGCAACTTCTTTAAATCTAATTCTCAAATTCATTCACATAATACTAGACAGGTTAATCATCTTCACCTGCCTTTTTACAAAACAAAACATGGCCAGTACTCAAATAAATAAACAAATATGGAACACCAAAAATACATGTTATCAAGAGCTCGTTATCCTTAGAACATTTTAAAAGGAAATTGTCATCACATTCATGATGCCTAATTATCTTTTAATATGTTTAGATATATTTTCTTTTTTTCTGTACTGTTTCTTTTGTATGTATTTCATTGTTTTTAATGGATTGTTTTCCACTGTTTGGTTAGGGTTTTTCTGCACATTTTGTGTACTTCTTGTTGTTGTTTAACTTTTGCTGTATTTTTAAAATTATGTTAGTTTAGGTCTTTCTTCCTTTTTTGTTATTGTTTTTTTCTCCTTGGCTTAATCCAGCCATGTGGCCAGACTGCCTATGAGTAGCCTAATAATAAGAAGTTGATCCCAAATGAATTCTCATAGAGACACATCAGAATACATAAATTATGCATAAATAGTCAAATAATCTGGAAACTGTGATTTAATTTATTTTTTATATATATATATTTGAAAGATTGAGCTCTAACAACAGCCAGCTCTAAATGATTCTGAAACATATGTTAGTTGTACTGATAAACCTATGCAGCAGAGGGCAGAACAACACCACATTTCAATTCAGTTCAACTACATCTTGTTAGATCTCAACTCAGCAGCATCTGGAGCCAAGAGTCTTCCCAAAATGATCGGCATGCACTAAATCTCACCGATGACATCACACTGCTCACAACCCCATCAAAAAGAAATTGAATTTTAATGTTGCATTAGTGGAAATCTTTCCATAAACCTCCCTCTGATCTCACTTTGCATGGATTGAGATGATCTTATGTTGGTCTTCAACAAGCAGACTGTCCATCACAAGGGATACTGTGAATTACCTCCTCATATCCAATGTAAACAGCTTGATCTTCAGCAAATCTGATCTATCATAACCTTCTATTCCACTCTCAGGGGATTACATAGCTTTGCACTTTAGAGGAATAATCCTCACTCTATATGTCTTGGCCTCAATAACTGAATTGGGTTGGGGGTGAGAGCTCGGTTTATTGCAAATCATTTCTGTCACTCGGGCTCAAATGGTTATTGGGTTCATGAGAATTCTTAAAAGAGGATGTGCAAAATCATATTTCTTATGATGTTTGTTGCTTAAAATGGGAGTTTAAGTCTCCTGAAATTTAAAACTAAAACAAAATGTTTGAAGACAGATACTTTTGAAAATACTGCTGCCAGAGAATCCTTCACAAGTTACATATTTTAAGTTTTAATAAGGTTTTGGCTTAGTTAAGGGCCAAAAAAGTCAGGTTCACGTCAGGTTGAGTCCAAAGTCATAGCTGCTCTATGAGGCCGTGCTGTGAGCTAAATGCTGACGTTTAGCAGGTATAAGATCATATTTGCTATAGCTTATCTTTGTGCGTTAGCATGCTAACATTTACTAATTAGCATTAAACACAAAGCACAGCTATGGCTGATGGAAATGTCATTATTTTAGCAGGTATTTGGTCATAAACCAAAGCAGGACAAATTGAAAGTTTGACCTGTTGATGGCACCATATAAAAAGTGAAGGGATCACCAAAGTTATAATTCATCTTGAGGGGTCTGTCAAAATGTCATGGTAATCTATCTAATCTACCGACAGACTGACCAACAGACCAACATTGTCATCCCTAAGCCATGGCTAAAAACTGAGAATCACTTTTGGCTATCTTTATCATTTGGTGACTTCAAAAATGGAAATTTTTGTTCAAGACAATGTGTGTTGAGGGACACCTCTGCTGAAGATACTGAATCTTTGTCAGCCCAGAGAGACGGTTCTGTAGCTGATTTTAGGTTCTGACCTCAAAATAAAACCACTAATGTGTATTTTTTTCATGGATGAGGATTAGGGCTGTCAAAGTTAACGCAATAATAACCCATTAACGCAAATTTTTCTTACCGCCACTAATTTCTTTAAAGCAATAAAGCTAGATTGAAGATGCTGGTATCATATGAGACATGAAAACCTAAAGAATCTATTGGTACCAAGCAATGTTCATCTAGTTTGTCCCTAAATAACGCTCCAGACTTACGCACAATTTTGTCATGGCCATTTTCAAAGGGGTCCCTTGACCTCTGACCTCAAGATATGTGAATGACTCAGTTTGCCATGTTATGATTGGAGCACATTTTTTATGCTAAATGCAGTACCTGTTTCTGGACAATATTTGTCATTGTTTTGTGTTGTTAATTGTTTTACAATAATAAATATATACATACATTTGCATAAAGCAGCATATTTGAGTATTAAATACTTGAGAAATCTCCCTTTAAGGTACATTTTGAACAGATAAAAAAATGTGTGATTCATTTTCGATTAATAACAATTAACTATGGACAATCATATGATTAATCGCAATTAAATATTCTAATCGATTGACAGCCTTAATGAGGATGCATGGTGGCTGATGTGCTTCTGTGTATCTGTCTTTTAAGGTTTTAATGTAAAACAAAACTTCCTTAATGTTGTGGCATGAGCTCTCCATCACTTCAAATCTCAAGCATTTACTTCTAACAGTATTTATGTGGTCAAGCATGTTTCCGAAATCTACACTTCAAAATACACCAATCATTACTATTCACAGGTTCATTCTAGCTTGACTGTGAAGGCTCAAGCACACTTTTGATTTCTCGTAGACAGGTGCACAAGAGGAAATGCCCATAAAGGCAGGATATGAAAGAATTCCTGCACACTGTCCTTTTACCTGCATTGAATAAAGTTCATAGGCCCCGGGTTCATTCTATCATTTCTTATCACTCTGACATACTCCAGTCCATTTCCCAGCCATCATTAATTATTGTGTGTATACTTATCTCTGTCAACAACGTAATTAGCAACCTTTTCCCCATCCGGTGACATTATGGTTCCAATCTGAGGGCCATTCAGCGCCGAGACATGCAGCAGCATACTGATAATAGTCGTCCCTTGGCCTTTGAAACTGCTCCCTGTTTAATTGGAGTAGAACTCAATTGTTCAACTCATTAGGAAGGAACTGAGGCTGAAGTGTAAAATGTGATATGGATTAGGGCTAATGCGGACACATAGACGCGTTGTAAAGCAGAGTTCAAGTGGCCTGATAGAAAGTTTTATGGGGAAAATGAAGCTGTTAGACATTGGCTAAGTATTCAGATAAGAGGATGAAACAGCCCGAGAGTCGGCTGGTAATAATGGCATCTATTAAAGTGATTTGAAATCAGGCTGAGGTCATCCTGCTTGGGTGGGTCGCTTTCCAACTCTCTCCTGTCCCAAAAGCACCAGTCCCCTAGTTTAATCTGAAATTGAAGGCTCTCAACTGCGACGGATTATAGTGGCTAATCCAAGCATGCAGCCGTGGACGGTGTCCTAATGAGCCTGGCCAGCGGAGCATCAAGTGACAACAAGTAGCTACTCCAACAATGTTTCAGTGACAGCAGCTGACCATTTGTTTGAAAGGAAAGCAAAAATAAATAGACACCAAATAGACGCCACATTTAATAAAAGGCTATTTTATGCTTCATATTTTTGAGTTATACATCAAATGAAAACACAAACATTTTTAAGACTACAAGAAATTGTGCCTCAGTGAGAGAGATTAATATATCAAGTATATACAACGCGATATAGGACAACAATTACTTTCTGTCGGTGGGATGGTTCTTATTTCATAACTGTACATTAACATGAAAATGAATGCCGAGAATGAAATGCACTTGACTGGGTCATTGGTATTCCTAATTAATATGATATAACTGTGGTAAAATTTGACTCAACTGGCTCTATATATCACTGTGGGATCTATATACACCAATATTAACACTTTACTCCCACTCTGCCAAATCTTCTCTACTATGCATAAGCAACAAAAACTGGAAGTAAATCAGAAAAAGTGCATTTTGCATCTTCTGTGCAGCAGTGAACCGGTGACGGCCAGATGAGTTTTCTCCTTAAAGAAGTCCAGGCCAGTTTTAGAGAAGTCAGTGAGGGATGAAGACCTGCAGGACAGTGAGTTATGTTGTGAAAGTGCAGACAGCACACAGGAACGTGATAGTCTCTACGGACTTTTCTCCTCCTCTGCTGGACTCAGGCGATCTTTCTCCTCGGCCGCCTGTCTCTCCTGTGTGCCCTCCAGCAGTCTGTCATGAGAAACCGTCCCCAGCACTTTGGCACTGTGCTCCTGTGCTTTGGCCCTGAGTGCAGCAATGCTGTTCTCTCTCAGTTCCTCTTTAGAAATGGTGGACTTGACCTCTGACCTCTTCTCCTCCGCCTCGGC
>CAKALG010043233.1:0-18504 GCA_916700815.1 Helicolenus hilgendorfi
CACTACCTCCCTCCAGTAACTCACTGCTAATACCCACACCGGTCTGAGATGCACCGCAGGCTGCAGCGAGCAAGCAAAGGGCACGCACTGCACATAAAATGAGGCTCGCTAGCAGGGTTGCTTTGCTTCCATCAGGAAGAAAACGCCAAGATAACACAAAGTATTAGTTGTTCACCCGGAGAGAGCACGCGTCTCGGAAAAAAAAAAGCAGGCAGGCGTCTGCCGCTGTTGGTATTGTTTCGTCTGAGTGAAAGCTGCTTACAAGCTGCTCCAGCGGTTTACAAATCTGCCTCTGGAAAACAATTTCGCTCTCGCAGACCTCCCTCGCGCCCATTGTTCTCGGTCTTCTGGGTCCCATGTGGGCATTCCAGCCAGCTCACCCCTTGATCTCACTTTCTGCATCGAATGCCTTGTTTCCCTCCGCCCCGATGGAGGCTGCATTGTAGATCTGCCGCTTTGTGATGGAAATGCTGCATGTGCTGGATGCACTGCACATATGTATTAATAATGGTTACATGAATTCAGCGATATTATTGTTGTTTATTTCCATTTCTGGCGAGAAGATGAAGACATTCCAACAGTGATTCACAGACAAAATGTCAGATGGAGATAGACTTACACTTTGCAGCAGCACGAATACATTAAAGGGGACCTATTATGCTTATTTTCAAGTGCGTATACTTGTCATTTGGGTTTCTACGAGGACATGTTTACATGGTTTAATGTTCAAAAAACACTTTAAATATCTCATACCGGCTGTGAAAAGCACCTTTTCCTCCGTCTGAAACGCTTTGTTTGAGCTAATGGACCGCCCTCTCGGAAAGCCCAATCTCCTCTGATTGGTCAGCTGGCCCACTGATATGGTCAATGAACTGAACTCTTAGGCTCTGCTCGAACTAGCTTTGTTTGAGGGCATGCCAAACTAGCCGCTTGGCAAAATTTGTTACTTGGTGACATCACCACATTACGGAAGAAAAGGCAGGTCATCAAGCAAGGCGTTTCAGGCAGTTCAGGAGTGTTTTTGGGGAGGAGAGTAACTCTTTTTGGCGTGGACTTTGGGCTTTGTCACTTTACAGATCTTTTGCATACATAAAAAAACAATATAACAAACTAAAGAAAAGGGTAAAAGCACAATAAGTCCCCTTTAAATCATGAATTCATGAGGCTACAGTGCACACATCATCCCATTTTGGCCATGACTACTATGACTAATACGATTGTCCTAATACGTATCGTGCTAACGTTCAGTTTTTCTACAAAAAATACCCCTACTATTTAGTTTTAGATTGGCAAGTTACACATTAAAAGCATGGAAGAGGAAAAATACTATGAAATCGTGAAATATATGCCACACAGTAGCAAAGCCAGGCTTTTGTCACAGCAACAAAGTGAACCCTTTTCCCCCCTTTTCTCACTATTTGTCAAAAAGTAATCTTGAAACGCTGAAAGCTGTCATCTAGATCTCATTGCAGGTTGAAATATAGTCCTTAAAAGTACAACTGTATTATTATTCATGAGTGACATCAAATCGCATTTCACCTACATTTTAATGTTGACTGTGGAAAAGTGGTGAGTTGCGGATAATGTCATCTCAAACTGTTAAGTTCTGATTATCTCGCCGCACGCCTGGAGAATAATAAGTCAAATCAGCCCACATGAGCAAGACAGAGAAATACTGATGCCTTTCATGTTCTTTCAACATAGTTTAATGAGAACTTGAGGTGTTAAACGTACTGTTTTTACAGCCTGGCCTGTAGCCAATAGAACTTTTTAGACCTCCTTATGCTGTATGTACTGAATCTGATGGATGAACTTCAATCGCTCATTCAATAACATCAGCATAGAAACACATGCTTCAGGGGATACTTTCTTTTCTCCTTTGTAAATGCACGGAAAACAAAAAGAAACAAAGGCCTTCTTGGTTCTTTAAATGCTATTTTGCTGTGTAAGAATAGAAAAGAACCCAAAGGGCACAACGAAGGCAGCGACAATGGTTATTATCTCAGCTCATTTGACAATGACATATAGAGACAATCCTAGACGGAATGTGTTTAAGCACTTTTCAAGTTGTTTTCCCCCCTTTTGTGGTTCTCCTTGACAAAGAACTTACGCCGGGAAATTTCTCCTGACACCGGTGCGGCTCCGGCGGGAAGGAGCGATGAGGTGTGGCTGAGTTGAAACGAGACTATTTCGAAATGTAAACAGAGGCATTTGCGACCGTCGAGTCGCATCTGTCTTTGTCTGCGGATCTGCCTTTTTCCACACATGGGCCCCCAAAATATTCACCGACACGCACGCTCACACATAAATTCATCTCGCTCTCAATCCCATCATCCCAATTCACGCTCCCTTTCAGTTGTTTAATCACTGCGCAGGATTGTGGGACACAGCGCTGATGGAAAAAAAACAAAAAAAACATAACAGATATTGAGACAGCAGATATTGGCTGGGCAGTAGTCGACGCAGGTTCCAGTCTCAGCAGACGCAGCCTCAGCCGACCTTGAGGTGGTGTTCTGGGGAGATATATAGAGAGCTGTCTGGCTCAGCAATGGTCTCTCTCTCTCTCTCTCTTTCACACACACACATTAATTTTCAATTCAATTTCCCTCTCTCAACTCGGCTTCACATAAACGTATACAGTGTTGTCTCTAATCCGTCCACCTCTTACGCCGTCGCTCGCTCTCCCTCGCTCTGTCACACACACTCATACACACACCAGACTAATCTCATCAATTGTAACACCTAGCGGAAATGAGTCCCTCCCTACCATTACCAGCTGCCACATGTACGAAAATCTATTACAGTGCATGTTTCTTGATTATAAATTAACATTTCTTTTGCGTCTCTCTGTTATCAGTTTATAGACACATTAGTGATTCAACTTACGGCCAGTTCAAGAAAGCTTCTGTATTTTCTGCTCTGTACACCTGGGCTGTATATATAAAGAAGTGGACCTAGTCACAGTGATGTGACTCATTGGTTTGTGGACTTGCCGTTTTGAAGCCTCGAGTTCAGCATATTGGCCGTCGCCATCTTGGTTTTTTTGCAACCAGAAGTGACACGAGAGGGTGGAGCTAAGTACAACCGAACACTGAATAAGACATTTACAATGAACTTTTATGAACTGAAAACACACTGTGAAAGGGTTAAAGTTATAAGACGAAAACACGGACAACTCCCAGATCGCATAACGCCGTGATAGCGACCTGTCAATCACAAGATAACTACGCCCTAAAGCATCCCCTGCTTTATGGTCTATTTGACTCTAAATGGGACCATAATTTATTAAATGAACATCATGCTGTATTGAAGAAGACTTGAAACTAGCGATTGAGACCATAAACTCATGTTTACAATGTTTACTGAGGTAATAAATCAAGTGAGAAGTAGGCTAATTTTCTCATAGACTTCTATACAATCAGACTTCTTTTTGCAACCAGAGGAGTCGCCCCCTGCTGGCTGTTAGAAATAATGCAGGATTAAGGCACTTCTGCATTTGCTTCACTTTTCAGACCCGGATGTTGCCCTCTGCCTTCGAGAAGCAGGTCCATTGAGTTATCTGGTTAACTTTGCTCAGTAAAACCCCTGTCAAATCAGGAACATGGGCTGATGCTCTGTGGGTTTTAGCCAGGAAATGTATTCAAATAGGCTACCTTAATAAACCCGTTTCTCTACTGGTACTGGACTCCAAGATGCATCTCATTCATTTAAATGAAAGCTCGCAGCCCCAGGTGCATATGCCAAAAAAATAAATGAAAAGTGTTTCTCTTTTGTGTTCTCCTTTGTGCTGCCCACCACACATGCAAATTATCTCTGATCCCACCGGCCAGTACCGCATTTTGATTATGTCACACTCAACAGCATAGGCTTTAGGGAAAGTACTAGAATTATTAAACCTTCATGGTTGGCAAAGTCATAATACAAAGAGTAGTAATTTGTCTGGTTTGCTTTTTTTATATAGTTGCTTTCTATGGGGTGAATGCTTTCTGGGCTGCAGGGGTGTTGTGTTGCAGTACCACGTTTGGTCACTGTGTCAGACTGGCAGTATATGGCTGATTTGCTGAACTGTATCTGTTTCTCTGAAAGGGAAACTGCACCGATTCTAGACATCAAAGTGTGTTTACAGGTCCTCGGGTGTACAGTACTACTGCACATGTGAAAAATGGTGTATAAAGCCTTCTGTGGCTCCAGAGGAAAATCTGGGAGTCAGGAATAAGTGAGTTTACCAGACCTCTGCAGCCAACTCCTCATCTCTGCATGAGGCCGCTCTGCTTGAGGCTTCATTAACTGCTAGTAGCCTAATACACCCGAATCTCTGACTGAACCGTCAGTGGTCAGGTTGCATTGTGGGTAATGAAGGCGCCAGGTTTTGACAAGGAAGAAGAATGCATGGAATAAAAACAAGATATCTGCATCGATTTGTATCCGAATCAGCAAATCAGTGCTCTTTTAATACATTCATGAAGTGTTTACTAGAAAAGTAAAGCACAGGAAATTATGCATCTGCTGTATCCGTGAAGCGACAGACATGGGAAGACAATAAATTAGCGCTTAGAGCAGAAATGTAAATAATGTGGGAAGAAAGTTAAAAGGTGTCAGACACACTACTGTTGTTGTTCCAAAAGCAATAATACCTGAACATAAATAAATAAGTAGAATCTTGCACATTAAAGCTATAAATATGCCATATTTAAAGGCTGTAGCAGGGAGTTTGATTTGATGTTTTTATTTTGGTTATTAAAAAAGAAGACTTGCTTAGTCAGACCTAGAGGATAGCACATAAAAGCGTGATATAACACTTATTTCCAATGTGGACCTCGGTGTTAAAACAAGATGGTGTTTCTTAGCCAAATACATACGTAACTTAATGTTTACGAGTAGCGCTTCTTGGATGTCCTTCACACAGTAAATTCACACATATCCCTCTCAGCCTTATAGAATAGCCTATAGAGATACTGATTCTTGAATTATGTTTGCTCCAACTTCATATTACATATTTGGGGAAAATGAAAAAATACAAACAACTTAAACATATATGTTTCACACGTACCTCTAACCTATGGGGTAGTATGACAAAATAATGGTAACCTATAACCCAGCATGATGAAACTCAGGTCCATTTTGATGTAAATTGTAAATTGATGTGGAGACTAACATCTGGTGGTGGTTACGTAAGAGAATTGGCAATAACAAGTAACAAAGTCTGAAAAACAGGAAATGTTATGGTACAAATGTTGGGAAACAACCTTTACTGCATGACCTCAGCTAGCAGATAATGCGAGCCGGGAAAACATCTGGAAATGGGATATGAGAATTTGGGGAAACAATCCGGATGGTGGGTTAAGCAATAGTTAGGCCATGCTGAACTAATGACGCTCTTGGGGCAGTTATGAAAGATATATATGAAAGAATTACTATTTTCATAGTTTAGTTTCTCTTGAAACTAACAGTTTGTTGTACACTCGATAGTTAGCAATAAACCTATTGATGGACCAAAGCGCTGACT
This sequence comes from Helicolenus hilgendorfi, assembly GCA_916700815.1. Taxonomy (NCBI): domain Eukaryota; kingdom Metazoa; phylum Chordata; class Actinopteri; order Perciformes; family Sebastidae; genus Helicolenus; species Helicolenus hilgendorfi. Next base: position 5,507 of record CAKALG010043233.1, read on the forward strand.
GCTTATTATTGTGTAGTATTTTGTGTATTTGAACACAAAGTTAATATGTGGTAGAAGATATAATATATATTTCCATATGTTTATGTTATGTTTTTTTTCCCTCATCCTCAATAATCCATAGGGTTGTGTGGGGAAAATGCTCTGGTAAAAAGATAGGTTTTAAGGTGTCTTTTGAAAATGTCTAGTGTGTTTGCTTCCCTAATATTTATGGGTAGTGCGTTCCATAATTTTGGGGCGTAGATGACAAAGGCCGCATCACCAATCTTCTTGCGACTGCTTCTGGTGACCTCTAATAGACCTGCATCTGATGATCGCAGTGTTCTAGCTGGTGTGTAGTTTGTAAGGGAGTTAGCAATGTAGCTAGGTCCTTGTCCATTTAGAGCTTTGTATGTGAGGAGGAGGACCTTGAAGTCAGTTCTGAAGGTCACAGGAAGCTAGTGTAAAGTAGCTAGGCCAGGACTGATGTGTTCTCTCCTCTTATGGTAAGTGTCCACAGGAGCGTTTTTTATCGCGAGGGGATGCAACGCTTCCCAGCATTGGACGTTTGATGGGCTGTCCCTAGAAACAAGGCACTCGGCTCCTGATTGGACGAACGCTTTCCCGCTGTTGGTTGCTGCTCCCAGCTTTCAAACCGGAACCAGTATGGAGGCTCGTTTGGAAACTTTCTTCTCTTATTTCACGTAAATAGTTCACTGAAATGTGTTTCTGAAAACATTTGAGGCGAGAAATAACCCATGCAGTTGCTGAATCTGTCTTTATTGTGGATCGACAATGTTTAGTTTAAAAGATTATCGGGAGTTTCGAGAGGCGGCGAGTCGCGTCAGACACCCGTGATTTACATAAAGTAGACAGGACTTCAACTTTATGCAAATAAGGAGCGGGCGTTGTGACGCCTAGTCTCTCGAATCGCGACGCCACGCTACCCGAATGCATTGCGCGGCTGCTTGCATAGACAATGAATGGGGAGCGTGGAAAGCACGTACCATTAGTTTTTGTTAATAATCTAGCTGCAGAGTTTTGAATGAGCTGGAGTCTTCCAGTGGTTTTATTGGGAAGACCAGCTTGGAGTGCATTACAGTAGTCCAACCGGCTGGATATGAAAGCATGAACTAAGCGGTGGCATGTTGAAGTAAAAACTGACAAAAAGTAACACGGACTAAAAGGTCACCTATTGCCTCGACTTCAGTGAAGTAGAAGCTGAAGAACAGTCTGACGCAGAGAAAGAGAGGGATTAACCCTCTCCTCCAGGACAGCGGGATACCGTACGTGTCTGTCTGTGTGCATGTTTGTGTGTTTAGGGATGGCATATCTGTATTCTGCTCACTTCCTCTGTGCATGTGGGATGCAGCCGGTAGGTGGAAGGTGGTCTGGCATTTAAGCGTTTGACACTATCAGTGGTGTGTGAGTGAGTGTCAGGAGGAGTGTGCGGGTGTGCAAGCGTGGGCGAGAGGAGGAGGAGGAGGGTGGGCAGAGGAAGGAGGTGTGTGTGTGTGTGTGTGGGCTGCTGGTTGGGAGAGTGGTAGGGATTTCCACTGAGCCACACAGCAGATGGTGCAGATGTGAGTGGGTGTTCTCAGTCTCAGCAAGGCCAGGTTTATCCAGCGTTCTTGTTTAAGTCCAGGGATTCATCTGCGTCTCGCTCTCCATTGAGGATTCCGCGTGCTTACTAGCTCATTACCAGCCGCAGGATAAACTGTGAACATTTGTACATATACAGCAAATGGCACGCTGCCAGGCCACGTATTGTGGCAAAGTTTAGCTTGGAGAAAGTACAGGCGTTTGATGCTGTGAGGTGTCAAAGCGATGCATCATCATCTCGCATTGCTCATCACACGGTGGAGGAGAGGGGTTAGGTGTAGGATGAGAAAAAAAAGCTTTGTGAGATTGTGTCTATTTCTAAAAGAGGTGTTGAGGTGTGATGCCGCTGACAGCTTCTCTGTATGTGTCATTGTGCTTTGTGAAATAATATGAAAGCAGCACTACATTATTCCTCCGTGTCTTGCGTGAGCAAACGCCTTTCCCCCAATATGTTTGGTTAACATCCTTGACGCCATGGTGGTGGAAATATCCCCACATCATTAATAAATGTATGAAACAATTACTCCTCAAGTTAATTATTCACTTCTCCCATGAATTAACCATCCGAGCAATCAGCCACATATGAGTCAGTCAATCACTGTTGATCCTCTTTTCTCCCGACACCATTCTGCCCTTCTCCCATCTCAGTAGATAATGGAGATGGGAGAACTACTGTAGATGCAGCGACTGTTGTTCCTGCCTACAGGGTAGCCCGGGGCCAATTTGCATCATTACTTCCATGTTCTAAAAGTATTCTACCGTGGCCTGTGCTTGACACATTGGTGGCATTTGCGATATGTCAGGCATGAGCCTGTAATTAGCTCAGACATAATGTGGTGTCAAGAAATCCCATCTTTGCACAGGAGTCAGGCCAGGCTCACCTGGCTTGAGCTCAGATCAAAGTGTTAGCAGGTGAATTATGGGCTCCTTCCATTAGATTGTATCTGGTGGCATTTAGTAATGTGTCACATTTAACCTTTACTGACCAGCAGAACTTTACGAACAATCTGGAGTACGGTGTCGCTGGAATGAACTTTTGCAGTCTTTAAGCTGAGACACTACAGGCAAAGACATCGTTTTATTTTTCATGTACAGGTCAATTTAGAGATTTGGGGCTATTTCGCTTCAATAACACGTCTTCTTTCAGACCAGTGGAAAGAAACCGACCAAAATACACATTTAGCTGTTTGTTCTACTACACCTTGTCATTTTGCAGCTGTAGATTTCTCCTAAATTCACCAAAAGTTACCATTAGATAATGCCTCATTTACATTTTAAACATAACATTTCAGAAAACTTGTAATACAAAAAAATATTTGTCCTAATTATGGCTATTAATCAATTAAAATATTTAATGCGATTAATCGCATGATTGTCCGTGATTACTCACGATTAAAAATTAATCACACATTTTTTTATCGGTTCAAAATGTACCTTAAAGGGAGATTGGTCAAGTATTTAATACTCTTATCGACACGGGAGTGGGCAAATATGCTTGCATTAAGCAAATGTATGTATGTATTTATTATTGGAAATCAATTAACAACACAAAACCATAACACATGTTGTCCAGAAACCCTCACAGGTACGGCATTTAGCATAAAACATATGCTCAAATCATAACATGGCAAACTCAAGCCCAACAGGCAACAACAGCTGTCAGTGTGTCAGTGTGCTGACTTGACTATGACTTGCCTCCAAACTGCATGTGATTATCATAAAGTGGGCATGTCTGTAAAGGGGAGACTCTTGTTTACCCAGAGAACCTATTTTCCTTCACATATCTGGAGGTCAGAGGTCAAGTGACCCCTTTGAAAATGGCCTTGCCAGTTTTTCCTCGCCAAAATTTAGCGTAAGTTTGGATTTAAGTTTTATTTAACCTCTTTCACGACAAGCTAGTATGACATGGTTGGAACCAATGGAAAACTTCACTAGTGGCGTTAAAACTAATTTGCGTTAATGCATTATTATGATGTTCATTTTGACAGCCCTAGTCTAAATGTAATCAACGAGTAAGTTTCATGGTGATATCTATTGGTTCATTTTTTTACCCAATTTTTCTGGGTTTTCTCCCCTTAATTATGAAAAATCAACAGATTAATTAAAAAACATCAATTACATATTCATTAAAAAGTACCATGCAGAGTTTTCGACCACTAGTTGGGCAAGAAGAAGAGTAAAAATAAAGAAAATTAATGACACTAGCTGATGCAAAGCTGAATGTATAAACAATGCAGATTTCAAAATAACAGAAGGAAAATGGTTTTGCCAATGTTTTATGAGGAAGGAAATGCATTCAATTTGTTAGAGCTTTAGAATACACAAAATGTGTTTGGGTAAAAAACACTGAATGTAAACATTGACTGTTTGCATACAAGAAAACCACAGGGAAGAGCCGTGCTCAGACTACATGGGCTTTGGGCTGACTCATCCCCGATTCACTCCTCATTTAAACACTAAATAATTGAATTATTAATTCGCAAATGTGATTATCTTTTTTATTACATATTCCTTTACTTGGAGTTTTTTGATACATTATTTAAACGAAAATGTAATTTAATTAGCTATTTAATTTAGCCATTTATTAATTGACTATAATTAAACACTGAATACGTCTATAATTATTCTGGTGTCACACTCCGGGCTTCATAGTTTTACCTGCGCAGCAGAAACTGTACGAAAAAAAAAGAAGTGAATTACACAATCCTGTAATGACATGCACAGAAGAGTCGTGTTTTAATATCCAAGAAATAAAGTCGTGTTTTAACTAGAGATGAGTCAGCTCCCTAATTAGGACAAAGATCCAACAAAAACATGTCAAAAGGAGGTAATTGCTTAGTTATTTTTGGGGGTGGTTTCTGGCTGGAGAGAAAGACAGCGGAGCTGAGTTAGCAAGGTGCTTTTCTTCCGAAGTGAAGGCTATCATTGTAATTTCATAAAGTAATTGAGTCATCGGTACTGATCAGCAATCTACTGCACCCCGCAGATAAATTATTCATTTCTTTTGCTATGGGGCAGGCAAAATCTTACTGTGTTTTTAATTGACCCGGTAAAATCTATCTATATTACAGCCACATTACAACATAATACCCAAACTGATTAACCCACTAAATTGCGCTTTAGCACCATCTGATATGCATCAGTGTGTGTCAGATTACGTGTGGCCACCGCTGCAATATTCCCCTGCTCTATCAAAACTTCACCCTGTGGTCATTCCTCGCTTTCCTTCCTTTCATCATCTCGGTCTCATTATAATTATCCTCCTCCATCCTCCATTTCTTTTTCTGTATTTTTCATTTCTCTTTTCTCTATATCTTCCTTTCACCCCCTCCATCCCCCTTCACCATATGACTACGCTCTCCTCCATCCTCCACTGTCTCCCCTCCTTTCTCAAACAAACTACCACAATCCCTTTCTCCCGTGTCTAATGAGAATCGCTATGACCGATCAGAAGGGCTCCTGTGGTCCAGGGGACGGTGACCGAAGCCTGCAGAGCATGTTCATTTGGGATTGATTAACACACAGTGCCCCGCCTCCCTGCCACCACCAGTGGCCAGCCAATGAAGTATCTGATTTGACGAATGAAATGGTGATCGAAAAAGAAGCAGAGAACTGCACACGCTCACATGAGGACTCAATGGATGTCGATCCAACCGCTGACAAGCCGGAGGCACTGATGTTTTGCATGCGACATTTCAAACTGTTTCGGCAACGATCTTCTTTGACCTTTTCACTATTTATACAAACTGGTGGACTTGGGGGGGTTGCTTGGATGCCCCTATGGTAGATAAAATATGATGAAATGCCCTCTGAGTTGCCCTTATATGGAGAAAATATGATAAAGTGCCTTGTAGGGTGCCCTTCAAGTGGAGAAAACATAATGAAGAGCCCTGTAGGATGCCTTTCCAGTGGAGAAATGAGAAAGTGCTCTCCATGTTGCCCTTCCCGTAGTGAAAACACAATGAAGTGCCCTTTAGGGTGTCCTTCCAGTAGAGAAAACACGATGCACTGTCCTCTAAGGTGTCCTTCAAGTGGAGAAAACATGATAAAGTGCCCTCTGGGGTGTCCTTCCAGTGGAGAAAACACAATGAAGTGCCCTCTAGGGTGTCCTTCCAGTAGAGAAAACACAATGAAGTGCCCTCTAGGGTGTCCTTCCAGTAGAGAAAACACAATGAAGTGCCCTCTAGGGTGCCCTTCAAGTGGAGAAAACACAATGCAGTGTCCTCTAGGGTGCCCTTCCAGTGGAGAAAACACAATGAAGTGCCCTCTAGGGTGCCCTTCCAGTGGAGAAAACATGATAAAGTGACCTCCAGGGTGTCCTTCCAGTGAAGAAAGACAGTCTGAGTCAGACAGTTTGTACACATATGACACATTTGTCCATCTTTATTATGGCCCCAAAAGAAACCTTTACCCTTAAAAATATTGTTATATACTACTCCTTTATGTAATTGCTTCCTGGATTACATAAACTGATAACATGTTCTACAATCCTGAAAGTGTGTCATTTTTTTTCAATAACTTTATTTTACAAGATGTGAGCTACCATCTTGACAAGTAACCAAGGCAGACAGGAAGGAAAGAAATCAACAAAATAAAGAATAAAAGGACACACAACAAATAAATACATTTTAAAAAACTAAAAAGGAAGTGTATCATTCTGCAAGGACAATCAAGGTGGCTACTGAAAAATCTAAAAATTAATAAATAAAATAAAAAGCTGCACAGATATTTGTATATAAACAATTAAGCCAGAAATGGTATGTGTGGATTTGATTTGCATTAATGTAAATTTGACAAAGTAATTACCGCAATAGTAATACGTAATTTATGTGAAACCCTCCAGGGTAATGATGCTACCTACATTTTTTTACCAATTTAATTACAAAGCAAAACAAATATCTTGTGCTCCTGTCTTTACTGTATGTCCTATGTCTGTATCACTTGTCAACAAAGGGACCACTGAGAGCATCTACAGGAAATACAGTCTGAGTGCCTCTCCGTGCACGGCGCTTTGATAATATGATTAAGAAGATAAGTCTTAGTCATTCAAAGGATACAAACAAATCATGCACTTCTTTGTATTTCTTCCTCAGTCAAATGCAGAAAAGGTCCTTATTCCTTTGTTCCATGTAGACCTTTGTAAGTTCAAGTCGCTGTGAAGTGTGCAGCTGGTCCAGACACAGGATTGAACAGTATTTCCAATGTCAATGAGGTTGATTCACTTCGTTAAAAGCATCCGAGTCTTAATGAGTGTGAGAGTTTCTACGGCAAAAAGACACCCAATCAGGTGATATGACACACTTTCTGGCAGCCATATGATAGACCCAAAGCTCTCGGGCAACAACAGCTGGGAACAGCTGGCTGTGTTACTAAAAATATGACTTGGCTCACATTCAACTGAGCCGAGTACACACTTCATTACCGCGCTCTTTCTGACTGTGAGCTAATCATTTCGCTATTGATGCGTCAAATCAATTTCTGCTTCTTCAGCTTGTTAGCTAGCTTGTATCAACACCGTGTTGTGTCCGCATCTGATTAGTTTCCAGCTAGTTGTAGAAGCTGTTGCCTGGTTGGCATCGACAGCACGGCTGATTAGATACAAGCCGAACGCATTATAGCAACGAGCAGGTTGTTTCTTTGAGGTGGAGCATCAACGATAAGGTTTTACGCGCGTCTGCATATGATGGAGCTTCAAAGAAGAAAAGAAATTGGTGATAATTTCTTCTGTTCAGCACTCGCATTCATCAAGTGCACCCTCTGGCAACCTCACTCATTTACCTATTCATTACGCAGCCATTCAATCACCTTTTTATTGTCTGTCGTAAACTCTACATTGACAGTGTCTCTTGCGGCTGTAACATCTCATATGTTCGGCATTCCCCTTAATAAAATGTAATTTCGAGAGAGTGTTGCTATTTTTATTTGATATCCATTCAAGGGAGGGATCATTGCAACCAATAGGAGAGCTGGAAGGGAAAGGAGGTTATATGTCAAATGACATGCTTGCATAAGCATATGCAGTTTAGTGATAAAGACATATCTTGAAAGTAGTCACACATAATGTCTGTATTGGAAAAGGAAAAAGTGGAGCAACTCGTCATGGTTGGTTAAACCTGCAGCACACCCAATTGCCATTTTTATTGAATTCACCGCTCTCATGACTAACACTATCACCTACTGTAGGAGTTCATTTAGAAATGTAATGTTTACATATTGAAGGGTGGAGAAAATCGATGATATACTAATTTCACGGATTCTTGTTGTTTTTGATGCTTTTTTTTTTCCATTTGGAAAGGCAAATCCTTTCACACACACACACACACACACAGCACACAAATCTCTTTGGTGCAATCTTCAGATGGTTAATTAGCCACTAATTGTAATTGATAAACACATCTGCCCAAATTGATTATGTTATTTCCAGCCCAGTTTATTAAAAGAATATGAAATTAACCAAATCCGTGCTTATGCGCAATAAAACGTCATGGCACATTGGCAGGCAGTTAACACGTTAGATTGCGCTCACGGGCTCATCACGTCTCTGTCTATACTAGCAGGTGGCGGCTTCTCGCCCCTTTTAATGAGCCTTCATTCTGTATTGGATGGCTGGAAGCTATACGTATCCGTCATGCGCAGCCGAGCAGGCCTCTCATAAGTGGCACCGCAGGGGAGCTGTGACACGCTTACATGCGTAATCTGCCTATACTGTACTGCACATGTAACACTGTGACATGTGTGATTACCCAGGCTGCACGGGTGCAGTGGAGGACCAGGAATCCCTTTGCACTGTGAGCGTGGCAAGAGAGTGGACAGCTTGCCAGAGACGAGCAATGAAGATGCAAAGAGCCCATCTGCTGAGGGCGTAAATTGGGATTTTTAAGTTATCAGGTTGTATGTAAATTTGAATTCTCTTGGCATTTAGATCCTCATCAAATTTATTTTAATTGTCACTTACATGAAATTACATAAATGAGATTTGACCTCTGCATTAAACTCATCCTAAGCAGCCCAGAAATCAACCCTGTGGCTTCCTCCCACAGTCCAAAGACATGCAGGTTACATTAATTGTTGACTCTCAATTGCCCGTAGGTGTGAATGTGTCCGTGAATGGTTGTCAGTCTCTATGTGTCAGCCCAATGTCAGCTGGGATCGGCTCCCGCACCCCCACCTGCGACCCTGAATAAGACAAACGGTTACAGATAATGGATGGATGGATAGTGCAGTGCCCGTCCAAAACGTGCCTGTTCCGAATGGGCCCATTGCTTGGCCTCTGGTATTGCTAATTGTAGCTTTCTTGAGAACTGCACATCCAAACGTGGTTCCTTGGGTCCTGAGCAAAACACTCGCCAACTGTAAAGTCGATCGGATGAAACAGTTGTCGAACACTTGTCGGGAAAATTACTAATAAATGTCCCGCAGATCTCCGGTCTCTCCGGTCTGTCTTTCTTTATCTGTTCTTGAATGTACTGTAGCGAGTGAGTTATACCCAGCAGGCCGTTTGTCAGTATAACAGTTAATTGGGGGCCCCTTTCATTATTCTACACAGTATGTGCATTACGCACTTCTAATGAATATGTCCTGTAAATCTCAAGAGCTCACACTCGGCATTGCACTTCTTTGGTTCCTCGCCAAGTGAGAAGTTGTTCAGATGAACGATTGTCGAGAAAATTGAAGGATAGACAGACAGAGACTCCGTCCATTTTAGTTAGATATCAAATACTGTATATGAAGCCTAATACATAGTTGATGCTAGGATGGCTGAGCAGCTCAAATGGGTCAGTCAATGTGGGACTGTGTTTTCCTCTCTGAGGTTTGGTCTCATTCAAGGTTATTTAAGCATGTTGTTGGGTAGAGAGATGGACAGATATGTGTCGCCACACGTGTGATGAGCAGAGTGATGATTAATGGCGTATATTATTCCAGGCTGCCATGTTGTTCCCACTAGCTCCTAAGCAGACAGAGGTTAGAGCAATTTAACCTCTGCTCATTCTCTTCCCCTCTGGACCAAAACCAGCCTCGGCGAGACTGATTACGCCAAGAAACACGCATAAATCATACTTTGTCAATTGTTGGTCCAATTCATTATATTTTGCACCCCTACTTGGCTTAGCAATTACAATGATTCACAAAGGCAAGGACAATGCACAATGGGTCTGTTTACCCTCAATATTGTCCGTGCAGGTGCCAATTACTGTACCTCGACGCCTTACTCTGGCTCAGTGTGTGTGTGTTTCTGCAAAACCCCCATACTTACTCATATGGATCACACAACATCACCTTTGTGTGGATGTCTTTACTCTTGTATGTGTGTTTCCAGTCATGAACCCCACTTTACAGCCTATAACACCTAATGTCACAACACACCTCCGCACTCTCCTCCTCCACATACCCCTCCTCCTCCTCCTCCTCAGGAGAGGACCAACGAGAGCCGAGATTCCACATCGAGCCAATTAAGCTGATGGGTAGGTGCTGCGCTGGCACGAGCATATGTTTACGGTCTCATTATAAACACACTTCCATGTCCTGATTGGGGCCGCCTCATCATTATTCCGCTCCACGAGTAATTCCCATGTCCTTAATTTGGCAACGTACTGAAAACAGCAAGTCCACCAGGAGTGGAAAGGTAAATTGAATGTGTCAGTATAGGCCTACCTGTGACTCGGAGGTGTGGTAGCGGGTTGTGATGGCGGTGGCGGTGGCGGTTGAAGTACTGAAGCTTTGTGGGAGATGTTCGTTGACCGTCTGTCGCTAATTAAATATGGTTGGAGGTGTGACATGCGGGGGTTCCCTCGCACATAGCTGCACATGGGTGTTTTAGTTAGAAACTATACATCATAATCACGGTTGCCCTCGTTGACATGCTGAGGTTCTCAGAATCAGTTCTGGAAGTTTTAAACAATAAAAATAGTACAACGAAATAAATACTGCATGGATATATATGGCCTGGATGATTATATGTGAAGATGTTTATATACTATGTACAGTGAGTAGGATTTATACTTACAGTGACAGATGATATGCACAAAAATGTGCATTAAAGACTGTCAATTATAATATAAAAATGTGAATTGAAGACTAAATTATAATCAAAAAATGTGCATTCAATGCTTTAAATTATAATCTAAAAATATGCATTAAATGCTTTAAATTATAATCTAAAAATGTGCATTAATGCTGTAAATTATAATCTAAAAATGTGCATTAAAGACTGTAAATTATATCTAAAATGTGCATTGAAGACTGAATTATAATCCAAAAATTTGCATTAGCGACTGTAAATTACAATCTGAAATATGCAAAAAATGTGCATTTAAAATTGTAAATTATAATCTAAAGATGCGCAAAAATGTACATCAAAGACTGTAAATTATAATAACAGCAGCAGCGGAAGCCGGCAGAAGTTTGGTCTGATGGACATGAGGGAAGTGGATAATACGGTAGGAGTGTTTTTTGTAGATGTGTGGATACTTTTCCCTGATGTAAGAGCTTGTAACAATTGGATTCCACTGTACAGTAAACAACATAAATCAGGATGACCACAGCCTCTGTTCTCTTAACATCATCCTTTCAAGGGTACAAGTGCGAGTGCAGATCTACCTTTACTTAAAATAGATTTGGGGAGGAGTACCACTTTAAAACAGCCCAGTGTTCTTTGTAAATGCATTTGCTATGTCTCCAGGGAGGATCTTTTCTTCCCACAGTCATGTGTGACTGCTAAGGTTGCCACCTGGTTAGGAAAGGAATGAACCATTTCAATAGTATATGCAGAAGCTTTTAGTTCCACACCTCATACGGTATTTTTTAATAAACTCATGTATGACATTTGAAATTCCAATAGGTATGTTTGTGGGATAATAATTGTATTATTATCAGGATGATCACACAAAACATATAATAGTTTCTTGTAAGTTTCTTGAAAGTATATTGTACAAAAATGTGAAATGATATCTATGTAAATGAACCATTCATGCAGAGATGGAGGCCAAAGTTCCCAACAAAAAATATGATAAAAAAAAAAATACTAAGCAGAGAACTGAAAAAAACAACAATGAAAAAAAAAACTGATGAAGAAAAAAAATAACTCAGAATTATAAAAAAATAATTTTGAAGAAGCACAGTTGGTTCAGTGAGTTCGAAGAAAGGCATTTTACAGTTTAGGGGCATAGTCATGGTAGGAAAACTACTGTTTAATTATATAAAATGTTCCCTTTTTTAATTAAAAATGTTTAAACAGAGCTGCACAGAATACAAAGAATGATAATATTTTTTGCAGCCCAGCCTAACAGCAACAGTAAGGCTTTAAATAGTTCAATGTCCTTCAGAGTCATGAACTTCGGCCATCACAGCCATCTGTACAAATTTAAAAAAAAAAGAAATGGCAAAATGAAAGCCCTGTCGCACATTAAACATGCTGACTCGGGGCTGAATGCTATGTTGTGTGGAAGGACTGTAATTGCACGCGACATGCAGGGTTGAGTTCTGGACTTCGCGTGCAGCCCGTACAGTATTTTCAGCTCGCACCCGCCACAGCTGGGCATCTCACCTGTATGGACAACTCGCAGCGGGGATGTTCCTGTGAGTGAAGCATGACAAGAGCTGGTACATGTTTTCATGCTCAGATGCACAGTGAACACACAGGTCTGCACACACGCACACGCACAACAACATGGTGATGTCGACAAAGCACGCCCACTGGTGCATACACAACAGGTGAATGGAAAGTTTCAGAAGGCATGCGCCGGACACATAGCGTGATGGCAGCACATGCGGGTATATAAAATGCCAAATATGTAGAAAGATTCTGCATGAGACTAATTGCGCACAGTATGAACAATACAAGCGTGCACAGAGGGGGTGAATTTTAGAGCACTATATGTGCAGCTAACAAGGTTAATAAAGATCAAATATAGAATAACTCATGAATATTCATGAGTGTGAATCTTGCTGCAATCCTGTGAAGCGTAACATAACAACACAAGCAGGAGAATACATCACTGTAAAGACATCCGCATGATTTATGCACATGTTCCCCTGGTGGAGATTGGCTTTTCCTCGCGGCAATACAGGAAATGCAAACTTATAGAACTTGGAGGTGAAAATAAAATGTAAAAAAAAAATACAGGGATGTTTGAAGGTAAAAGTTTTCCCATACAATAGAAAAAGGCCTTCAAACTCACCTAAAAATGAGTCATGTCCAGCGCCGTGACAGGCAGCCACTTCACCCTGGAGTGGTTTAATGCTGATATGACAGAGAGTTTAATCTTGCCACCTTTCTAAAACCCGTTGCTTTGAAGTGGGGGGCAATGTGAGTGCAGTGGAACTGGACCAAATTTCACCCGAGACTCCACAAAGGACTTCGGTGGCACCCGACAGCAGGCACTCCACACAGTCACCTTGATTGGCTCAATAGGCCGTGAAAA
>CAKALG010043237.1:0-12057 GCA_916700815.1 Helicolenus hilgendorfi
ACTCCTCCACTGATTTGATTCTACTTCATCCCATTTTCTCCCAGTTGCTTTTTCTCTAGTGGATGAAAAGACGGCAAAGAGTAAGGAAGGGGCAGGAGGGATCAAACCATGCCATAGTTAAAGAGAAGAACTTGCCTTTTTTGTTGACTACTAAGTGATTAAATTATCTTTGTACAACAGAAATACAGTGTGGTTTTCACCTGTGTATTTGATATTTAATGTCATTCATCATTGTAATAGACAGAAGGTTAGTATACCCTGACCACCAGCAATTACTACTAAAAATGAATACTGTCAGAAATGCACAGAGACCCCGTTGTCCTTCTATAACAGTATTTTTGAGGCAATTTTTGGTATGTCCAATCACACTAGGTCTTCAGCCACCTGACTTATCTGTCAGACTGTATCTTGGCCACATATGGCCACAGTCTACATGAGACTGGTCTGTCCCCACAGGAACTCATATTTGAGTTGCCTTACATCTTTTACAAGTGGATCTATAAGTATGAAGTGAAATTAAATGTTTGAGAGGCATCATTATACGATTTACTACCTCACCATCTGCCCCGACAATTTCCCCCGCCTCAGTAATGAGGGTCAGGGTTTCCGTTACAGGTGTGAACATTTCAGGCCCTGTTTTGTGCGTATGCAATGGTTACAGATGAGAACCCCAGGAACTAATCAACTGTAATCTTTTGCCCAAGGAAAACATTCTTGGCATTACTTAAAGTGGCAGTAGGCAGTATATTTTTGGCAATTTTGGGCAAAAATTCGACAATAACCTTTCAGCATATTGTAATTCAAGTGTTCTGAGAGAGAACTAGACTTCTGCTCCTCCTCATGGCTCTGTTTTCAGGCTTTAGAAAATCTAGCCCGTGATGGGAGACTTTGACCAATCACAGGTAATTTCATTGAAAGAGCGTTCCTATTGGTCATGTGACCAGAACTTGGCGTTGCTTCACCAGATTTCACAATGGCGGCGGCGGCACAAACTTTCTCATTTTACAGCTAAACTGTGCACTACAAGATGATTCTGAAAACATTTGAGGCGAGAAAATAAGCATTAACGTAACATAATATTGATTCATATTTCATCAGCGCTGCCTAGTTTGACCGTTTGGTCGGAGTTTGCGATTGATTGACAGCTGGCTCTCATAGACAGCAGATGGATAGCAGACCTCAGATCAGTTTAACTGCTTCTTTTCCTCCAGTAGGTGAAATCTTGCAGATGCCGTTAGGAGAACCGGAGGACACAGAGGCACATGATTTTTTTCAGATTACCTGTTCCATGTACTACTGTCACGGTATAGCGACCGTTTTATAAAAAATTACTTTTTTTAATCATATTTTCTCCAACTACTACTTCAGCTTTAATCTGTTACTCAATAGGACACAGAAAAAAAAGACAGCAAAAAAACGAAAAGATGTATGCTGTTTCACTACCTGGTAAAAGTGTAACATTTTTGTCATGTGACTGATTTAAGTTTCGTTTTAGCACTAATTCTATGTGAATACCATGCCTTTAAGATACGTGTAGCTTAAGTATAATAGTGAGGATACTTCAGGGAACTCAGACTTGTTCATTTAAACAGAATTGTAACAATGAATCTGCAGGCCTATACCCTGCTGTAATCTGGTACTCTCAACCCTGCTACCCACTGGTTTTGTACTTTGAGTCCTTCAAATCTGGATTATTTTTAAGTGTTTATAACAGCACTTTCCATTTATTTTCATCACTAGAATTACTAGGATTGGTTTGCCTATTCCAACAATTCATCCTTCCGCTATGTTTCAGTATGTTCAAAACTGGGCTGCAAGGAACACTATAACTGTCTGCAAGGTTTCAAAACAAGGTTTGCAACATATTGGCCCAGAGAGGAAGGACGGCCACTGCTGTCTTGTTTTCAGTCTCTCTTTGTCTTCATCTCAGCACCTTTTGTGTCTTTATTCTCTTTTTCTCTCTCTCCGTGAATCACTATCTTTTCTCTTTCACCATCTCACTCCGTCTGTAAATATACGGCAATCTTACATTAAAATGACTTTCTGCAGGCTATCTGAATGTGCCGTGGACCTCATAGGAAGCTACTACGCTGCCTCTGTGAGCTACTGATATGCAATTCTCATGCAGATAGGACGCACAGGGGTAATGAGAATAAAGAGAGAGTGGCATAAGCAGAGAGGAGAGGAAAAAAAGAGAGAATTTGCCCTCTAAACAAAATGAATCGCCACTTTAAATTTCTGCATACTGTATAGGCTTTTCTATCTAGGTTTTTATGTGCCTTGCTTAGAGGCTCATGAATAATGTGATGGAGTCAATATCCAGCCTGCATTTTCAAATGCAAAGAAAAACTGCAGATTATGAATGAAGGCTCAGATACATGACTTTTCAAGCCTTATACATATACTGCTTTTGTAAAGAGCAGTTGGCAACGTATGAAACAAATGTTTGATATTGTTAGAGGCACAAAGAAGTGTATTCTAGAATGTTAACATGATGCAGGGCTGAAGACTAAAATTCAATATTTGATGTGGACAGTGTCGATTTTAAAATAGAGTGCATCTTTAAATCTTTTTTTCCAAGATGGCACCGCGAATGGCAGCCTCAGTGTTGCACTCTCTAGTACTTTTTCTGTTTTTGCTTGTTTATTCAGTTTTCTGCTCTCCTTCTCTGGTCACATTCACCACTGCCATGCCATTGTTCCGACAAAAGACTTAGGTGACTCAATTTTTCCTAGAACCCACACAATGGTACCGGCAGGGCATCGCACTGTCCAAATTCATAGATGCACATGTCTTTTTCAGTCACTAAAGTGATCGGTCACTACCACCGAACTGAAGCTTTGGGGCTCATCCAGGACTTGAACCCGGGACCTCTTGCACCCAAAGAGAGAATCATGGCCAATCGTTTGATGTCCGCCTGACAAAATTCTGCTTAGGTCTGAGACTTCAATACAATTTCCATTACTTGACATGTGTCTTTAATAGACATGGCTTGGCAAACAATGCAGGGTCTTCCAGCAAAAAAGGAAGATGTGTCCTCCATAAGCGATAAATTCAGGGTTGTCCTGCAAAAAAATCAAAGATGCCTCATTTCAACATCATTCAACATCTCTCCTCTAGTGCTTGGGCTTAGCATGAATCAATCCTTTAGATCAGCTCTCCAAGCTAACAAAGCCCCATGGAGTCATGTTTAGTCCAGTACCTCATGTTTTTCTTCATTTCAACATCATGCCGGCATGATACTGCATCGTTCAAATTGTAAGGTACAACTTTCTTTTTCTGCTCAATAGAGTAAGCTGTTGCTACCACAGGAGTCACGCTCATGGGCTCGTCCGGGATTTGAACCCGGGACCTCTCGCACCCTAAGCGAGAATCATACCCCTAGACCAACGAGCCATGCAAAACACCCATCATCTGATATCAGCCCCACAAAAAATATAATTTTCAATATTTGGCATGTTTCGTTGATAGGCATGGCTTGGCAAAAAGTGCAGGATCGTCCTGCACAAAAGACGTAGGTGACTCAATTTTTGCTGGAACCCACAAAATTGTACCAGCAAGCACTGTCCAAAATGTGGATGCACATTTCTTTTTTAGGCATTAAAGTGAACTGTCACTACCACAGTAATCAAGCTGTTGGGCTCGTCCGGGATTTGAACCCGGGACCTCTCGCACCCGAAGCGAGAATCATACCCCTAGACCAACGAGCCACGCAAAAGACCTGTTGTTTGATGTCCGCCCTACGAAATCCTGCTTAGGTCTGCGACTTCAATATAATTTCCAATATTTGGCATGTCATGGCTTCGCAAAAACTGCAGGATCGTCTTGCACAAAAGACGTAGGTGACTCAATTTTTGCTAGAACGCACACGCTGGTAACGACAAGGTACTGCATTGTCCAAATTGCAAGACGCACTTTTATTTTCAGTCACTAAAGCAAGCTATCTCGAACACTGAACTGAAGGGGCTCGTCCGGGATTTTAACCCCGGGACCAAGATTGTCCTGAACCTAAGACGAACGTGATTCAATTTTTGCTAGAACGCACACGCTGGTAACGACAAGGCACTGCATTGTCCAGATTGCAAGATGCACATTTCTTTTTCAGGCATTAAAGTGAACTGTCACTACCACAGTACTCAAGCTGTTGGGCTCGTCCGGGATTCGAACCCGGGACCTCTCGCACCCTAAGCGAGAATCATACCCCTAGACCAACAAGCCACGCAAAAGACATTTAAGACAAGTGTTTGATGTCCACCTGACAAAATTCTGCTTGGGTCTGAGACTTCAATACAAATTCCATTATTTGACATGTGTCTTTAATAGACATGGCTTGGCAAACAATGCAGGGTCTTCCTGCAAAAAAGGAGGATGTGTCCTCCATAAGCATGGCTCTTCGATAAATTCAGGGTTGTCCTGCAAAAAAATCAAAGATGCCTCATTTCAACATCATTCAACATCTCTCCTCTAGTGCTTGGGCTTAGCATGAATCAATCCTTTAGATCAACTCTCCAAGCTAACAAAGCCCCATGGAGTCATGTTTAGTCCAGTAACTGCCTTATGAGAATAATACCTATATTAATGAGGTAATTGAACCTGAGTTTCTCAATAAGTTCCCTTCGTAATTCTTTTCCTCCGGTCAAAAAGGAGTACAGGTGATTTGTCCAACAATTTTGCATTGATGATATGCTGAAAAAACAGAATTATCACTTTCTCAAATGGTCCTGAGTTGAACAAAAAAAGAAAAAAAATCAAGAACCAGGGAGACAGTATTTCTATTCTCTCCGCCACACAGTATTGATGTACACAATTGTCTAATCACCAATTGAAAAAGGATTGGCCTGAAGGGAAAGAGCATTGTTGAGACAGATGAGGAAAGCCCTTCTTTGTCTCCAATTGGATCACAATCTTTTTCATTTCTTATCTCAGTTTGCTCCTTTTCTCACACTGATATGATATTTTACTCGGTCTTTCCTTTACTCTAATTTAATTTAATTCAAATCACTTTTTTTTCACATGACAAAGAAAGTTGGTCGTTTGCCAAAGCAACTTTAGTGCAACAATACCGATTGTTTGACCCATCCATCCCCTGCGCTTTATCGCTCTTTATACAATGTCAGTTCCTTCTAATAGTCAGTGACCGTCTAATAATGACATATATGGGTTTACATTGGGGTTAGTTGAAAGCCAGGTGCATCCCGTAGTACGGACACTAAGAAGTGCCTCTGTGTGTCAGTATCAGATGCCGACCAAGACCGAGCGGCGGTATTTTGACGAGTTGGGAGTGAGACCGGGTTGGAACAGGCGTTGATCCCAGATGCTTCAGATTAAAAAGCTTGAGGTTTCACTTTCACTCTCCAATTTTTGGTTAACATATGACCATTACCAAGTCCGGTCACTTTTGAATCCAATTTTCTAAAATTTGCTCACGGTTGTCATCATTTTTACTCATTTTATATGCTCCCCAGAGGATGAATCCTTTCAGTTTGGGACACCCCATGCATGCAAGATAACTCCCTTATAATATTTCCATACATTTGCTGATCACATTCCTTCTCCATTGTTGATAAACCCTTTCGGTTTAATGACCCGGTGGTTGTTCCACTGGTGCCAGCCTTACTACTAGTGGTAAGGCTTTAAAAATACAAAATGTCAGTATGTTGCTTGTTCTGTCCAACACCTTTGTATTGTTGGCTGTAATGAACATTGCAGCCTGTAAGGGCCGCTAGCAGTGCTTTGGACTTTGAGTCTCACTGTTCAGCCATTCATTCATGTTGCCAATCAATTGCATCACCACCCTTTCTCCCTTCCTCTTTGCCACTCTCTTCTTCTGTCTTTCGCTCTCCCTTTCACACACACACACACACACACATAAACACGCACACTCTGTCTTTTTCCTCAGTCCATATTGATGACCAGGGTATAATACCAGAGGTGACATGGTTGACTTGTTTCAAGCAATTATCCTCTGGCTCATTATTGGCAGGAAGGCATTGCATGTACAGCATGTGTGTGTGTGTGTGTGTGTGTGTGTGTGTGTGTGTGTGTGTGTGTGTGTGTGTGTGTGTGTGTGTGTGTGTGTGTGTGTGTGTGTGTGTGCGTGCTGGGGCTGTGTGGTGTATCTACCAATGTATGGACATGTGTGCTAAATTCAACTGTGTGTGTGTGAAAGAGAGAGAGTATGTGGGTATACCTAAAAAGGCTAATGGTAATTAGCAGTATTAATGGCGTTAGCCAATTAGCTAACGTGCCCTGAAGAGCGCCGAGCATTGAAGTAAAGGGCAGGGGAGCTATTTGTCTTCCCAAGGCCAAACTAGCCAGGAAGGTGTATAATCCATGAGCGCACGCACACACGTACAACACAGAGCAGGAGTAGCTAATAGGTACAGAATCAAGAGATAGCTGATACACATACTAATGATACCAGCAAGTACATGACCATATACACATATACAGACAGAAGAAGCAGAAAAGGCATACGAACATGCACACACAAACAAACCCAGTAGCCATATTTTAAGCTAAAGCTAACGCCCATTGATTAGGAGCATTTTGCAACATTTTTTTCACCCTGTTGAAAGAATAAAGAACCAGAAGAGAAAGAAGAGGGGGTGATATATGCTTACTGCTATCAGGGTGCAAAATCAGAAAGAACAAAATCCAAGAATAACTGAAATTGAGGGTAAGACAGACAAAATGAAAATCTTTACTATCTTTACTTTCTTATGTAAAATGAACAATCAAGCAGTAAAACAATGGTTAATGAGATTTCTTTAAAACAACCACACGCAGCCTCAGGAGTACATGTAATGTGTCACAAGAAGCCGTTGCCCACACTGGGTTCCTGTCTTTCCTGATATGATGCTGTCTGATAGATGACTGCCAGTTCATCACGTACA
Source organism: Helicolenus hilgendorfi (assembly GCA_916700815.1). Lineage (NCBI taxonomy): Eukaryota > Metazoa > Chordata > Actinopteri > Perciformes > Sebastidae > Helicolenus > Helicolenus hilgendorfi. The sequence continues at coordinate 6,897 of CAKALG010043237.1, forward strand.
ATAAAGTGGTAGAGACTGAAGACGACATTTGGACATCATCATTGGACCAACGCGCTGTCAATCATTTATTCTGCTTTTTGTTGATTTGTAACTAGCTAAGGGAGGTTATCCTCCCTAGGAGCCTCAATTGATGTGTTTTGGCCAATTACAGACAGGCATATAAAAAAGTGAAATGCATTGAGTTGATATAAGATGTCCTGCCCTAACGGAGGACAGAGTGTGCTCGTTCTCCCTTACCCCCCACGATGCCACAACCACTTCACACACACACACACACACACACACAGGCTGTCCTTTCCCCTCTGCCCTGCAGGGTCGCTGTTGAGGCATTTTAATCAGAATTTAAATCAATTTAGTTAAATCAAAGAAGAAAAAAAAATATTTTATAAATGATTCTGAGGTTTGGTAATGGTTTATTTGAACCAATTACTCTTTTTTATATTTTGATTTCCCTCTTGCCTCTCAAAAAAATAGAGGAAGAGCAACCTCCTCTGCCTCTATGGCTCACCCTCCACTGGTGTGTACGTGTATACATTCCTGACTGTCCTTGTGTGTGCGTGTAAAGGCCAGTTGGGCAGTGGGCTGCTCCAGAGAGAGGTAACCTTTGCTTGTATAGAAGTAAGAAACGCACTCCGACAGCCTGAGGTAGAACTCCCTGGAAACCTGGATTCACACACGATGGCTTACACTGTACACAAAATGAGGTACATGGTGTCACACACAAACACACACACACACACAAACACACACACACACGCACACGCAAACACACACACACACACACACACACACACACACACAGACATACACAGACAACATTTACCTGAGCTGCAAAAGGGGGTAAAAAGCTATTTGACCGTTCAGACTGCTGAAAACAGCTTGGCATCAGGGCTGTGCACTTTAATACTACTTGGTTTTGTTGTACTTTTTTACATTGAATTACTTTTTAACTTATCCGTGCACTATGGACACTAAACCCGTTGAGTTTGCTCTAGTTTATCTACCGTTTCTTGCACTGTTTACAACCACGCGCAGCCATGGCCTCCATTGTTTACACCAGTAACACAGCGGAGCTGCTACTGGAGGAGAGACGGGGAAGCCGTGCCAAGACTGAGCAAACCGTCCAACGAACGCTGTGTCTGTCTGTGTCCTCACCTCTCTCTCCCCTGGGAAGATCTGATCAAAACTCGGTGCACCTCCTGCCTGTATACAGAACCTCTCATACACAGGCAGCCAGCTGTCACTCTCCCGGTGAAAAGATGCTCTGACGAGACGGACGAGGCTACGAAGGACTGTTTTGATTCAACAATGCGGGAAGCTTTTAGTGAAGCTCATTGGGAAGACATTGTTGGTCTCACACACACACTGTATAACGGACTATATCAACTTCTGTGTGGAGAATGATGTAGGATTGTACAGTGTTTTTCTCCAACACCAAACCGTGGATTTCTCCTGACATAAAGGCTCTCCCCAAGGAGAAAAAAAAAAAGGGCTTTAAGGTCAGGAAATAAGGAGGAGCTGAAGAATGAGCAGAGAGCTGAGGAAGAGGATCAGGGTGGGGGAAAAAACAGGCCTTGTGGGTGACCAACAGTGAGTGAATGATCTGAACCTATTCCTCAATAGATTTGATCAGCCTCCTTGAGCACATGTTTAACCTCAGCTTGAAGCTGCGGAGAGTGCCACAGCTGTGGAAAACATCCTGCGTGGTACCAGTGCCAACAGCTACAGGCCGGTGGCACTGGCATTGCACCTGATGAAGTCACTGGAGAGACTGGTCGTTGTCCATCTCTTCCCTCTGTTGAGCTCATCAATGGACCCGCTACAGTTAGCCTATCATCCTGGCATCGGGGGTGGATAATGCTGTCATGTACCTCCTACATTGATCCCTCTCTCACCTGGAAAAAAGGCTTGGAGCACTGTGAGAATCATGTTTTTCGACAATACCATACAGCCCAAGCTTCTGAGGGACAAGTTGGAGTGCACGGGGGGTGGACCACCTCTTCACAGCATGGATCCTGGACAACCTCCCCAACCGACCACAGTGTGTGGGTATACAGGACTGTGAGTCTGACATGCTTATCTGCATTTCGGTGGGAACCCTGCAGGGAACACTTCTGGCTTCCTTCCTCTTCACCCCTTTACACTGCTGACTTCAAACACAACACAGCTAACTGCCACCTGCAACAGTTCTCTGACGTCTCTGCAATCGCCGGCCTGATCACAGACGGGACGACAGGGAATACATAGAACTGATCCAGGACTTTGTGGGTTGTGTAACAATAGGATTGTTTGTTCCTAGTTGATGTTGTTCCAGGGAACTGTTAGAGTGTGACACAGACCAAAGTAATGCTAGCGAGAGCTGAGTTATTGTGTGGACTGTCTCTGTAACGACGGCTCGCCGTTACTGGAGGTTAATTATAGTAACTTTAACTATAACTATAATTACAATGCATAAATGGTTATTGAACGCACTTATTGGCACATTTTGTTAACAGGGTAAATAATCACACAGATGTATTTATTGATTAATTCATTTACTGGTGATGTATTTCAATGGGGTGAGGCTGGTGTGCGGGGTGTTTTACAGCGGGGACGCGGGGCGGTTCCTCCTCGCCGTTCTCCTGTAAAATATCAAAATACTTATTAAAATGCACATTGGTTTATACCCCAGTAGTGGAAGAAGGTAATGTGGGATAAGGAAGTAGATTGAAGATTGTAAATTGACTTGTATTAACATTAAAACAGTCATGTCAATATCTGTAAATATGGCCTGTTTCTGTCTCCTAGGGTGTTCGGGTGAAAAAGATCCCCGGGGGGCTCGTGCACCAATAAATAGTTCCGGAAGGGTAAAACCAGTGGGAAGTGGGTAGAGGGGAGTTCGGCAGGACTGTTTTAAATGTATTTATTCAGGTGAAATATTTATTGGTATTTAGTAAATTTATATTTTGGGTAATGGTTTTATGTAAATAGATTTGTATATTTTTGTATATTTGTGTGTTTAATATGAGGAATAGTATGTGTCAATTGAATGGGCTATATAAGGCTGGTGAATCTGAGTTGAGTGGGCAATACTAAGGTGGAGGCCAACATGTGTGTACGGTGCGGTGAAAGAAAAATAAAATGTTTTCATGCTGAAACGCCATCCGGTTATGGACTTCTCCTCATTGCCTCCTTGACCGCTCGGGCATTCTAACAGTCTGATTGAATAAAGTCACAAGTAAGCAAGTACAATGCGTTAACTGTCCATTCTATATGGTTTATGAAGAACGGAACAGATTGAAACAGGTTGGTGCCAGCAGAACCACCTTCAGATCCAACGCAGGGAGAACCAAAGAGGTGGTGGTGGACAAACACTCTCCTCCTGTACCAGTGAACATCCAGGAAATGGACATTGAGATTGTGAAATCGTACAAGTACCTGAGTGTTCACCTGAACAATAAACTGGACTGGACAGACAACACAAACGCACTTTATAAAAAGAGATGCTTAGGAGACGCAGGTCTTTTGGAGTGCAGGGAACACTCCCAATGAACTTTTGTGACTCTGTAGTGGCATCAGCCGTCTTCTACAGAGTTCTATGGCGTGGTCTGCTGGGTCCGCAGCATCTCGACTGTTGACAGGAAGAGACTTAACAGACTGGTTAAGAAGGTCAGCTCTGTCCTGGGATGCCCCCCTCGACCGAGTGGAAGTGCTGGGAGACAGGAGAATGATGGCTAAGCTATTATCCCTGATGGAGAACATGTTCCATCCCATGCAGGTCACTCTGACAGCACAGGGCAGCTCCTTCAGTTACGGTGTGTGAAGGAAAGATACTACAGGTCATTCTTTCCTGCTGCTGTCACACTCTCCAATCACTGCTGCTCCCAGTAGACTGTACACACCAAAACTGACATTTCATCCATTGTGCAATATAAATGTATACCACTGTACAATATCTATATCTTGTTCTATATCAACTATTTCATATTTCATGTGAAATAATGTCGGTCTACTACTATATTTTGTATGTACTTTTTCATATTTTGTTCATAACTTTTTACTGTTTTCTTAATTTTATAACTTTATTGTTTACTTACTTATTGTATTGTTTTATACAGATGCATCTCGTTGTTTGCTCTGTCCCCTTTGCTGCGGTAACACTGCAAATCTCCCCGCTGTGCGGATTAATAAAGGGTTATCTTATCTTATTTTATTTGATCTCACTGTGAACATTTAGACACTTGATTTATTCAATGATTTTGATCTTGGTTTATTGATTCATGATGGTAGTCATACAGACAGAATAACAGGACAGTGATCTGACATGCTTAGACGCCATGTAATAAAGCTATGTAATGATTCAAATTTGAGCATTGTATTCTCTGTGGTAAGATTAAGATAAACCCTTTTTTGATCCCCAGAGGGGAAAATTTGACAACAGGTTAAATCTTGGAATATAGAATAATTCTGAAATTACACTTTTATGTCTGCATTTAATTTATCAAAAGGAGAGGAAAAACAGAGAAAAAAAACATTGTAATTCAACCCAAAATATATAATATTGTTGGGTAATGTTGAGAAACTAGCAAGAAGAAGCTAGATTTAAATACCTAGCCCAGTGCTTATAACTCTTTTCCAATAAAAGTAGCTAGCAGCATTAGCCCCAAAAGTCCCGAAATCTAGAGAGAAAGTCGCCAAGTTGGCAACACTGAAGCCGTGAACACACAGCACGCATCATGCTCACGTGAATCTCGCGTGGCGTCTTGTTTTTTATTTCGGCGTCCATGTTAACAGGTTAGAGTGGACACACTGCCCGCCTGAGACGCGCGTCTATTTTATAGAATTGAAGGCTCGCCTATTTTACACGCGAGACCCTCGCATCTCGGCTGCGTGTCCCAGCAGCAACAGACAGTGAAGGTGATCTATTGACAGTATATGGACTTCATATCAGCTACATAATACAGTTTACATGTCTAGACATGTGTAGAATATGTCATAGACAGTGAAAGGGATCTAGTGACTGTATATTAACATCATACCAGCAAGACTTTACTGCAGTTTACATACCTGGACATCTGTAGAATATGTCACAGACAGTGAAGGTGATCTATGGACTGTATATGAACATCATACCAGCAAGATTACTACAGTTTCCATGTCTAGACATCTGTAGAATATGTCA
>CAKALG010043238.1:0-20011 GCA_916700815.1 Helicolenus hilgendorfi
GGGGAGAAATGAGGCCCTGGTGAATTAGATCCGATTTAAAGGGTTACATATCATGAGAAACTTGCTTTTTCAGTGCTTGTGCACGTACATCTGGGTATCTGGTGTCTTAAACCCACAAACTGTGAAATAAGACAACCCAGGCAGTTTTTTGTGGGCTGCGTACGTAGATCAGAAAACATGTGATTCAACAAGTCATTCAGATTTGGCTCACCTTCCTTTGTCACATGCAGACTCATTAGAATATATCGTCCCCCATCTGAGTATCTCCAACCACAGGTTGAGAACTACTTTTGCAAAAGTGCACTATAATTTTCTCGCAAGTTCATCAGAGGAAACTGGACTTTTTCAGGATGGGGGCTTAAAGACAGGTGCAGGCGCTAAAACGGAGCGTTTCAGGCATAGGGTGAATACAGGTATATTCAGACGTTGACGATTGGAGACACGTAACGTAACGTGAACGATGATTTGTGAGAATCACAAAGTCTGAACTAATTAAAAAAAATATTACGCCTAGCAAAGTGAAATCTTATATTTACTCTTAAATTGAAGTGTTATTGACGTTACAGAACACGTCTGTTATGATCGTTGTCATCACAACCACCTTGCATTGTGGGATATCTATGCCGCTGTAATGTCCAGTGTTTCCGTACTGTAAGGTTTCGGACATACTAAAAAATCTCACATACTGTTTTAACGTACTAAATAGTATGTTTGCATGTAAATTTGGATGCAACCACCATCTTTGAATCAAGTTAACTCCTAAAATAAGAAGTTCATATTAATGCCACTCAAGTGTATATAAAAACAAATAGCTTGATATACATGTACAATAATAATAATAATAATAGCTTGGATTTATATAGCGCCTTTCATGAAACCCAAGGACGCTTAACATAGACATAATAAACACAACAAATGAACGTAGCAGAAGCTAGGGGCCATAGGCTACATACAGTATGTATTTGCTTATTTCTACCTTGATTAATTTAGTTCCTTGTTATCATTTATATCTAATACATTGCTTTGATTGTTTTGATTGTATTAAAGGATAAGACTGGCACAATATTCTTTTTACTGTCAACAAATCTCATGAAAAGACAAAAAACACCAATGTGTTGGTTCATCTCTCAAAACTTCATCTGTGGCTTCAGATGCATATATGTTCTTCCTGAAGACAGACATCTTTAAAAACAGATCATGAATATGTATTTACATTTTTACATTTTTATAAAAGGCTGAACATAATACTCTAAAACAGCTGAGCACTGTTAATCAAACAGGAGTACATGGTGAATTTGTTGGGGACTATTTTCAGTCATGGATCAATACCCACTTGGTGCACTAGTGAGTATCTTTAGGATGACGTATGTGGGACTGACTCAAAATAAACCACATGTGCTCATGTTCATCATAATGAAGGTCTCAGTGTGTCTCATTTATATGTCTTTAATCATGTTTGGACAACCATGGAGGCTACACAGAAGTTAGTAGGATCAGTTTATTGTTGGTTTTGGTCTTTTCATGGGATTTGTTGACAATAACAAACATTGTGAATATCACCAGACGTATCCTTTTAATATGACATCGTTCTATTTAACATTTAAAAAGCACAGCTCACATGCCTTTTAAGAGGAAGTTAATGGGATTTACGACAGTAGACGACCTTGAGAAGATGTGAAAAAATAATTTAATTTAACTTTATATGATGTATTTTGAATAGCCTGGCGTATGATGCAAGCCTCTAGACTGTTTGATCTTTTGAAGGATCACTTTACTCCTTTTCACAGCTTATATTATCGTATTGTGTTAAGCTCCCTGCAGATTTTCTAAAGGTTACTGTGACCGTCGAGACTTCTATTCCCAGACAAGCGAGAATGTTCAGCATGTCTGCCTAACCCTGGAAGGAGCATGATAATTGGGATATCGGCGGTGAATAATTCATTAGAGGTGTAAGGTCTTCATCACTGTGGAAGGTCGTATGACACCACAGGTGTGTCATGTCATGTTGCATCCTCTTACAGGAAAAAGTAAATATTCAACTGACCCTGTCTCAAGTTTTGTGGTGAGATAACTAGATTTTGGGGCTGCTAGGCTTTAACAAATATCCTTTTCAATGATATATCCTGGATTGTTTGTCACTGGAAACATCTTATCTGGTTATAAATGCAATTAAATGATGAATATCTGCAACGTTTGTGTGCAAGCTGACAGAACTGTACTGTTCATGTGCACATACAGCGTTGTTGGAGGTTCCTATGCGTGTTTGTGTTGAGTTTCAGAGCAGCGCCACCCTCATTATCACCCAGCAGCCCTCCACTCTGCTCACATTTCTCACTTCACTGCAGAGGTCAAAGGTCGGCCGCTTGTGTTACTGAGTCGGGGCATGCATCCAACACCTTTAAATCATTACTGTGTCAGGGAGAGATGGATAGCACGTTATGTGAGGCCAGCTATTGTTATGGAATGGAGGTTAACAATAAGTATGTGCAGGGTGATGATCTGATATGAGGGAGTGGGAGTTATTAGGCTATTGTTTGTTGACGTGTTGTTGATGTAATGCCGTCTAACACATCATCTCAAATGCCCCATTTTTATTCTTCACTATCCTCTCTTTGCATTTGCTCTTTGAATGAACTTACCTGAATTTATTTACTCTTTGCACCTCGCACTGAAAGTTTACAGACAAACTTAAACAGTTTGCTGAAAGTGGAAGACAAATCTGCAGCCTGGTGTATTGTATAGCGGGAAGCAAACAAGGCCGTGTGCTGAGGAATGAGGCCCAGCCAAACTAATTATTGGTCCTTGGAGCCTTTTTGACAGCCCTCCTCATAATCCCCAGCCACTCGTTAGCAACTCACCGGGACGGCAAAGAAGTTGCAAGTCATCGGAATTATTTATGAGCTCCCATTCCTCACTGAGCAGTTTAATCCGATCAGCGCCTCCAATTCATTTAGTAACCAATTACTGCTGTGGAGATATTCTGAGAATGTAGATACAATTTTACATGCATGCACGTGTGTCTAATTAATTAACACAATTTACGGTACTGCATCTCCCTGTTATTACATCAATTTCATTTATTTAAGATGCATAAAGATAAAGATAAATAGAACATAATAAATAATGTAAATGCAGCATTAGTGTCACCAGAATGTGAAAGTGACATGATGGTGCGCAGCAAATATGAGCTAGAGAGTAGAAAATGTGTATTGTGTATGTAAAGGCTAGGGCTGCCCCCTCTTAATTGACTAAGACCAAAACAACAAGATTTCTTTAGTCATTTTTAATAATTTCTTTTAGACTTTTTCATGTTGAATGACTTATTTCTAAGAAACTTATGAGCATATTTCTGATAAATACAATATTTAAAGAGGTGCTTTTGTGTGATTATTTCTGGAGAAACTCATATTGTTCATTGTCCAACTAATTGTTGTTAATAAATTAATTAATTAACAAAATCATATGAGTGCTTATCAACTCAGAATTTATTTGGTCGTGGACCGCCTTAACATAGGCACCAAATGACGTTGAATAAATTACATTTGAGGCATGTCTAGTTGTCCACACTGGTTGGCTGGTTTTGGTAAATTAGAATATAAATATCTTTCTGATGTTCAAAAAATGGTTTCCAAAAAATGTTTAAATATATATTTATTTCCTGTGTGATAACAGGCGTCTCTTTGGAGCTACTTTAGACTGACACTGCAATTTATATTTAGGTCACAGTCCATCAAACTGCTTGGACACTATGCATGTCAACTTTTACAATGTCAAGGAGCATCATAAATGTTAAATTTATATATTTCTATAACTATCTAGCTCTGAGTTGTTTTGACTCAAATCTAAGAAAAGCTTATCAAGTTTTTTGTTGTGTCATGTCAAAAATCTGATTTCTGCAGATCAGGGGAGTTGGGTGCAGCAGCAGCAGCAGCAGATGTTCGAGGCTACACAGGGAACATAAAAGGGCAAAAACAGAGTCAAGGAGAATAAACTCCTGGCACATTGTTTTTGTACCCAGGAGAAAAGCCTGTTTTAGCTCAAAACACCTTGTCAATGCCTCTTCAACTAATGTTTCTTTCCCTCCGTCCTCCTTCCTTCCTTCCTTCCTCCCCTCTCTCCCTTCTGCCTTCCAGTATGTTCCTCCAGACTTGTGTGTTTGTAACTTTGTGTTGGAGCAGTCCCTGTCGGTGCGGGCCCTGCAGGAGATGCTGGCTAAGACCGGGCAGAACAGCGAAGGGGTGAGTACAGTACCTCCTCCCCACTGATAATACCCCACTGCTCTCTACAGTATCTCACACACACAAACACACTCAACACTTATACACACACACACATACACAAATCAATCTGTAGTCGACCAGCATTCTGTTGCAAAATGCCCTTGAGGTTGTTTCAGCTTGAAGTCTCATGCTATGTTTCTGCGATATTGCTTTTTATAGCGGAATAACGATCTTCACAACTGTTTTCCAGTTGACATAATTAAGCTAACGGGATATTTATTGAGTGAGCTTGAAAAGAAATCATTCGCTGGCAGAGCAGTCACACGACTGGAAATACAAATCTGCTTAGAGGAGGCAGCCATGATGATCTTGCTGCTGTCCCCAAAATGATGCATTCAAATGCTGTCTGTTTTTTCAGGAATATAACCTTCACAGAAGGAAGCACTACAACGCACATATATTACACATTGCGTTAATGCATTAAAGAAATTAGTGGTAGCGTATTTGCATTAAAGTGTTGTTATCGCGTTAACTTTGACAGCCCTAAAATAAATAAAGTAGTGTTTTAAAGTAGTGTCTTTTTAGTAGTGTTTTCATGAAACAAGCATGAACGGCATTGGACCTTTTATTAGTAACTTTAATTAATTTCTTGCTTTAAATAGTCAGATTACATTTATGAAAAATAACTGTTATATAATGTATGTAATATACTGTGAAGTTATAACAAGTGTACAGTGTTTTAAGAAGAAAATAGCAATGAACACTTTGCAACATAGGCAGAATCCCCACTACATTTGAAGGTATAGTCTTCTGCAGTATGTATGATGGACTTGCTCGAGGCAGGCAGGAGAGGCTTTTTATTAATTTATTGTTTTCCTGAGATGGCAGTAACAAGATCTCCAGATGGTAGCCTTCAAGTATTAAATATGGAAAGTCAAACATTTTAGTACAAGTCGGAGAAAGTAACTGATTTTCTGGATTACCGTAATAACTATAATGGCTGTACTCTAATGCATTACCCATAACACTGTGTATAAATGGCAGAAAATCTTAACACTAGAAACGGTCTCTCTTCAAGCACTGCACTGAATGTCGTTGCCAGGTTTAAGGTGTCAGTTTAAACTGACAAATGTTGCTTAATTACTCATTCAGTGTGATTATTTTGCACATATTTCTGGACTAAATTTTGACTTCGAAAAGTGAATATGTTAAAAATGAAGGTTGGATTAGATCCCAAAGGCAGAGCAGACAGACCACAGCTAGCAATACTCTGAACTACTTCAACACCAAGAACTGCTAATAGAAGCTGTCTCTTTTCATTCTCTGTAACACCTGTTTTGCAAAAACGAGATCAGAAGAATGATAATGAAAGGCCGTCAGGGGTCAAAGAAAGGAGGGAGATTATCTCTGAGTGCAGCGCTGCTTCCACAGTCTTCTTTTTCCTCAACCTCCGCTCACTTGGCATGTTTATTAGAGCAGGTAAGTCATGTTTGATTGGGCGGAAGCTCTGCGGTGCCACGGGGGCGTCATCAACGGGAAACGAAGCACTCCGGTGGGCTACTATGAGTGGTCTGTAAAACCCCTGTCAGATGTTCATACTCACTCATGCTGCTGCGCTCCAACAGTCATTTCATGTGTCATATAATCTCATCACCCAGCCCTTCTAGACCCACAGAGGGAAGTCCAGAGATGGGAAGGGATGGCATCACATGTTAGGATGAAATGCTAATATGTTTTGGGGAAAACAAAGAGAAAACAGCGCTTAATTCTCAGATAGATCTCAGCTTTAAAGCTGCAGTTGGTAATTTTGAGCAAATATGACAAATAGTTATTTTTATAAAATGGTCACTATATCCTGAAAGTAGTATATGAGACAGATAATCTGTGACAAAAATCATGTTCCTCTGGTGCTCCTAATTGTATTTGCAAGATTTCACTGCACCGAAGGAAAACAACCAATCACAGCCGAGCTGTCTCTAACGCAGCTGTCAATCACTGCTCGAATAACTCGCAAACTCTGATCAAACGGTCAAACTAGGCAGCGCTGATCAAATATGAATCAATATTCTGTTACTGTAATGCCTATTTCTCGCCTCAATTGTTTTCAGAAACATCTTGTAGTGTACTGTTTAGCTGTAAAATGAGAAAGTTTGTGACCCGGCAGCTATGTTGAGATCAGTTGAGGAAACACCAAGCACCGCCCACCACAAACTTTCTCATCTTACAGCAAAACAGTACACTAAAATATGTTTCTGAAAACATTTGAGGCGAGAAATCATATCACCATATTTGATCAGCGCTGCCTAGTTTGACAGTTTGATCAGAGTTTAAGCTTCACGAACAGTGATGGACAGCTGCTCAGATTTCCTTCAGTCGCGGTGAAATCTTGCAAATGCCTTTAGGAGCACTAAGAGGAGGCAGAGGAACATGATTTTTTCAAGGATTATCTGTCTCATGCGTTACTGTGAGGATATAGTGACAGTTTTATAAAATTAACTTTTTATCATATTTGCTCAAAGTTACCGACCACAGCTTTAAATTTGGAAAAAAACGAACCACGACATACAAGAAACTGCTTTTTAGTGGTGGTGTTATTTTTCATCACTGTTCCTATTGGATACACACATTGACTGTATATAATGATGGACGACGCGTCTCCACTTCCTCCCGCTGTGCAAAAGTGAAGCCAAAATATACGGGAGCTGCCTTCTTGAGATTTTGACGTCATTTGGAGCCAACATCTACGCAGTAGTGATCGGGGGCGGAGCTACGATATCGAGGTCCCGCCCATACACCTGCTCGAGCCAATCACAAGTCGAGCACGGCCGCAGCTTGTTAGCTAGAGAGACTCACAGCTACCAATCATGACGTCTCACCCCCTTTTTATAGCGTCAAATAACTAATTAAAATCAAACTTATAAGAAAAATTAACACTTGACATACATCAGCGTGATAAGAACTAACTAAAATGACAGAAACCATCTTTGGGAAAAATTTATTTGACATGTAGTTTGACTTTATAGTTAGGCCTATGCTCCATCCGCTAACATGGACGGCTTTATGACCTATACTGCAGCCAGCCACCAGGGGGCAATCGAGATGTTTTGGCTTCACTTTTGGGGAGCTGTTGTGTCGTCCATCTTTAAATACAGTCTATGGATACACATGGTCTGTGTTGATTTTGAAAGTTCCTCAATCGATGGACCCAATTATTATTAATATTCGCTGATACTTTGGACAGACCACTAGTATGTAGGAACAGAGATGACAAAGCTATGGTTGCATGAATCCTTGTGCAGTACAGCGTCAGCAACTAGAGAAACCAGCATCAAAGTGCTATGAATTGAGTAAAAAATGCTAATGCAAGATAGCCCGAATTCTGCGTTGTGCTGGATGTCTCTGGCTACCACTGTACTTTCATGCACAACATAGCCTTCTGGCACAGATAGCTCTTTAAGTGTCTTATTTTGTTCGCCGCTTGGGTCCTCTCCACTGGTGAATCAGGCTTGCATTGTTATTAGCCTGGGTAGCAGATTTGTTTTGTGCTAAACAGTGCAACATTGTTGGCTGGCCTTGTTTGGCAAGACAATATGATGTTGGCTAGAATACAAACTCTCTGCTAGCGAGGCTAATAAATCACCCTCCTCTTTCCTTTCTACTGCAAGGGCCCATTTCTCTCCATTGTTGCTCTCAGATTTGTGTAATTGACTGCCATACAACCCAATAACACATTTCTTTTCATTTGTATTTGTGTGTTACTAGAGTGCTGACCATGAAAAATGGGTAGGTCCATCAGTCCGTTCATCCATCATGTTGTCAGTGTGCATGACAGACTGCCAAACGAAAAGGGTTCAATTTCCGGCACTTTCACTTGAAGTGACGCCCATTTCTCGATCGCCATAAAAGCTTCAATTACAGCATGTACAGCATTTAGTTTAAACATCCACGGCAGGTACTGCAATGTGGGGAGATATTAAGCTAATGGTAATGCATTTCAATTTTTCCACCTCAGCACATATTGTCTAAATGGATATTAAAATACGTTCAGACTCCCTCTGGATAGTAAATTAAGCTTTCACCTCACCGTATAGATCAACTCTCTCCCTCAGCCAGTCTGCATGGAGACAATCAATTAGCTTGTCACAGATGTCTCTTGAACTTTAAATTATGGCAATCTTGAAATAGACATCCGTTGGTGCTGTCAACTTGTGCACAGGAGTCAAATGTTTTGCCTCGTGTACGTGAAGACTGCTTTGTGTGCAAGTGTGCAAGCACTTTCAAGTGATAGTGTCTGCTTCTCATTTGCTTAAGCTATAAATGATCCACCTTCTTTTTTTTTTTGCTTTCAATGCAATTAGATTCAAGCCTCTGTATACAGCTTACAATGTCTGTGCTGTTAAAAAGATACATATATTATTAGATTTTGCTTACCAAAGGTAGTAATGAGTTCCCTTATTTATCTAACTTACTGAATCTTAAATGAACGGATCTGAAAACCCATACGTTGGCAGAAAACTCACTTTGTGGTTTTGGGTGTGCTGCTCTGTTTTCTCTGGGTTTGGTCTCTAACATCGATTTAAGTTTAAGGGTATTGACACGAGGAAATGTCCTGAAATCAGGTTTGATTTCAGGGTGTTCACATGCACTACTGTTGAGCAAAGCTGTTGTAGATGATTCAAGGATATCTGTTCTTCAAATAACTCACAAAACACACCGGACTGCCAACATGCTACACTCCAGTTTCATTTTCTTTTTACATCCCTAACTTGTGGTTTTCATTTTTTAGGATAACATGGCTGGATGGATAGTGTTTTTTTTTTTCTCTTTCACCGGTCGTGGTGTACATCATATTTTGATGGACTGTTATGAAGTAAAAGAGCACAATCACTGTCTCATTATCCAAATAACTTGAAGGGCAGGGCATTGAATTTGCATGAGAATCAATATATCAGATGGTACTTAGCAAATGAGTCTGGCATGACTCCCTTCTTCACGGCCTTGAAAAAGTGATTAGTGTGCTATTTCCCCCACTCAGGCTTTTCCATATAAAACAAGCTATTGATATATGAAGTGAATATTTAGGTACTTTACTTTAGTCATGGTTTGGTGTAATGGCTCTGTCAGGCTTAAGCAAAGAGAAAGCCCACACTGTTTCATTCTCATAAAGCCAAGCAGGCAGGAAATAAAAAAAATCACTGAGCGTTCAGGACGTTGGCTCAGTATCAGTGATCATAACAAAGCCACCAAAATCATCCATGTGTTTTAAGTAGTTTGTATTTTACACTAGCCCATTACACTGCTTCTAAAGTAGTAAATCAATTACATTGACAATGGTTTAGAACTGGTTAAGTGGTTTATCAAGTATAAACACCCAACATTTTCTGATTACAGCCTTTATTATTGTAAGTTGGATAGCTTTGTCACTTTTGGCACAACTACCAGACCCCAATGTATTTCTCATGTAAAACAAAACTGCACAATTTTTAGGTACTATGCTACTATTTATTTTTTCTGCTACTTTGTACTACTGCACTACAATTCAGAGGCAAATATTGTACCTTTTAGTCCACTCGATTTATTAGAGGTAGTTACTTTGTGGATTGAGATTAATAATACAAAATATAATCAACAAATTAATTATTTAAAAGCTACCTCGCAGTATATAAAGTAATTAAAATAAGTCCCACCTTTACCAGCTGCGATATTAAAGTGATGAACACATGTCTATATATAGAGTACGGTCTTATAGAGTACGGTCTAAGACCTGCTCTATATATAAAGCGTCTAGAGATAACTTGTTATGATTTGACACTATATAAAAATAAATTGAATTGAATTGAATGACTGCATCGTTAATTATAATACAATAACATGCATTATTCTGAAATGGGCCATTCGCTCTTATGAGTACTTTTAAACTGGTACTGAAGTATATTTTGATGGAAATACTTTTGTATTTGTGTAAAATTCTGAATGCATTACTTTTACTTGTAACAGAAAAAAAGTGCTAAACACTTTTTGGTGGTATTTCTGTCTGAGTGCTTCTTCCACCACTGCTGGGTCGTGTCTAGAAGGGAGCCCGTAAACCGCGAAATCTGATCTGAGATCTGCAAAAACGTACATAACTCTCGCGAGACCTGCATAGAGAGTTACATAACAACTCTAGAACAGGTGGCACAGATGACGGAATGACGTACGGCGTGATGAGGTCATGAGGTTAATTGTCCCAAAGCTACCCCCTGAAGGCTAACGTTAATTTTATGAGAGAAGTAACCGTTAAATACATTATTAAACGTTACTAACTTACTGAAGAGCGACGCAACTTCTTAATAACAGCTCAGAAGAACTCACGTCGATGTCAGGTAGATAAAAACACAACTTGTTCGCATTAAAACGTTAGTTAACGGCTATCTAACGTCAGTTAACGGCTAGCTAACGTTAGCTTAATGACGTTCAGGTGGATTGCTCAGTGCTGCCATGTCCGGAAGTTGGGTATATTGCATCAGTTGTCTGTTAAGCTATCTAGCTTCATTTAATATAAATACATAAATAAATATATCCTAACATCCAGGGAATGAAATTAGCCAAATACCTGGTAAATGTTGGCTGTGGCAGGTGAAAATGTCAGGTCACCTGCCACCATGGCAGACAGGTTTTCCATATATTAAAAATATTATTTTATAAAAGCAATTCTAAAGCCTCAATTAAATATATGGTAACACTTCGTTTTACAGGTCCACAAATTTCAAGGTAGTTAGGTGATAATTAACAAGTCACCTATTTGAAATTTCTTTGGAATTACTGCCAAATTAACCCAATAATTACCTATAAATGTATTGATTTCTGACCCTGCTAACATCATTATAACGCACAATCTTTGTTTTGGAGAGGTGTTGGTTCAACTTTATGCTGGTTTTTGAGGCTTTTTTGTGGTGCTATTCTAGCTAACATTACCTTCATGTAAATGGGGAAAGTGAACAGAAAGATTATCTGGTAGTGTTACACCTATTTTTAGCTAGGTGTAGCTTGCCTAAACTGGCAACAGTGTGGGGTCCAGTCATCATTAAATTCTCATTAATTGTTGTGAAGATGTTTACAGTAACTTACCTGTCCTCTGGTGGCTTTATTTTCTCATTATTTGCACCAAAAAGCCTATTATAGGTCATTAACTTAACTGCTAAAAAGCAATGCCATTCACAAATGTAGCTAATGTAGCTAATGTATACAATTGATTGTGACCAGAAAAAAGTATCACTCCGACAATACAGTACAAAACCGTGGACCTCTATCAGACACAGAAAACACCTTAATCCCAACACTGGACAGTTTGATATACATTTAGAGGGACGAGAACTTCAGCCATTATGTCAGTTGTAACAGAGTAACAGACTTGGGTGTGCTCTTGTTCTAATATATTGTAGCATTAGCTTCATTTATATCTAGTATTAAGACACAATTTAATATACCCCACCTCCTCCCCTAACACATATACTGTACATGCATACAGTGCCTGAATTGGGCCAAAAAAGGTGCCAGTACTGTATTTCAGCAGTTGCATGACAATATCATCACATGTCTTGGATATATTTATACGTATATCTTGGTAATATATCCCACTTTCTGTATGCATTTCATTGCATACATTATGCCTACATAGGACATACATTTTCACAGTTTGTACATAAATGAATATTTGGTTAATACAAATGTTTTATGTAGCTATTGATACAAATCAAATTGTACACAAATATAGTATTGCGTATATCCTTCAATAAAACCAACTTAAAATATAATATCTCTAATCTGAAATTGGATAATGAGAAGGAATAATTTTCAGCGCTGTTACCTCAGTATTAAGCTAGCTATGTGTTTACACATAAACACAGTGACGTGGGTGTTTACGGGTGCACACATCAACTCACCGGGAAGTGGCGGTACTCAATAAGAAGTAAGAGTACTCGTGGACAAAAATCAGAAGTGCCGGTACTCGGTACTGGTGAGTACTGGCCCCATTTCAGGCATTGCATGCATACAAAAACAACCATACAAACTTCTCTCTGTGTTTCAAACACAGATCCACTCCCAGTAGAAAGCTCTTTAGGATACAGTACTTCCAACTGGAGGGGCAAACCAAAGGTCACAGTTCCTGGCATTGATGTGTCAGCATGACAGCAGGCCTGAAATACAGGCTGGCTCTCTCTCTCTCTCTGTACCCCCTCCCTCACTCCCAGCTGTTGCTGGATACTCTTCCCATTTTTCTTTTGATCGAACTCTGTTTCCTTTTTCGTCTGTCTCACAAGCCATCTGGGAGAGACTTGGTAGCCAAAAGAGATTTAGTTTGGGGTCAAATTTAGGGGACAGTTGTGAGTTCCCTTTAGGTCAGTTTAAATGTGACCCCGCGAGCAAATACACAAATTGACGCTGACAACTAGACAAGAAAGAGGATAGCCTCCATGTATTGCTTATTGGATAAACACTGAATTGTGCATCACACTGGTTAGCACAGTGCCGGTCCTGGGCTTGGTTCTAGCCGTTTCTTTGAGGAGTTTAAGTATTGTTTGTCATCTCAAAAGACAAATCTGGTAGACTAGACACTCTAATTTTATTGTAGGTGAGAATAGACTGTCTGTTTATAGCCCTAATAATAGAAATTCCCAATTTGACATTGAGAAATATCTAACAAGTAGAGAATATGAAAAAATATGCAACAGTATCAGGTACTGTATGTGACTAAATGTGGCTAAATTGTCCTTTCATTTTATACTAAAAATTAAAAAAAAAAAACATTCAGACATGTATTCAAACCCTCTAACGGAAAATCATGTGTTCTTATGTGTTCGAGTTTTGACTCACACTCAATTGATTTGAAAATAAACTGTCACCATTACTGCTGTAGGTCAGGCACCTGGTCCATATTTGTGTTTTATCCAGCTCGCAATCCCAAACAGCCCAACAGCAATTGTTGACAGAGATGATTTAGATGTCACTTCTTATGGTACCTTCTCTCTTTTTCTTCTGCTGCTAGAGGTTGATTAAAAGGGTAAGTATAATCTTCTTTATTCACCTCAGTGGTGGAGAAGAAATCATCTTTTTATTCTTTTTTTGCTCAACTGTCTCCTCACATTTCCTCTACCATTGTGTTACAGTGTATCACAATTATTCTTGTTTGATGCAAGAATGGGCAAGCTGTCTAATGAATGTACATGTTTGTTTGATTTTTGTGTGTAGTTTGTGTGTTCCCATCTCTCTTTCTTTGTCTGCTTTTTGCTTGCAATTGGAATGGAGGTCTGAAGTTGAAGATACTTTGTCTGTTCAGTCCTGTGCAGTTTACCCCACACATGGTCAAAAGCAAACTTAATATCTGACATAGAAGTGAAGGGGAGGTTAATAATATAGATCATGCGATAAGTCAAACCTGACAGGGTCCAGAGGTCAAGGATACTAGGATATGATGGTAATCTTTTACCTGTGTATTTCCTGACAGGCGGGTCAGGGGGGTGGACACCGGACCCTGCTCTACGGTCACGCCATCCTCCTTCGCCACTCCTTCAGTGATATGGTGAGTATCAACAATACGATTTGATAATTGTCCAGTAAAGTAGTGCTTAGTGGCACTTGCTATAATAAGAAATACACATATATGTACAACACTTATATATTTATGACACTTATTTGTCAAAACAGCTGGACAAAACAAAGAAAATCTGCAAATCTTCACATTTGAGGAACTGAAACCAACTGTTTGGTATTTTTTTGTTGACAAGATAATTTGGTTAAATCAAATTGTTGTTGGTTCATTTTCACAATACTCTAATCAAATAATTAACTAATTATTTTAGCATTAAAAGTATATATTTCTAAGTCCTAAACTCTGTTTTTTTTATCCATGAATAAATAATTTAAGTCATATTTTTATTAGATATTTGAACGAGCTGACTTCCACTCTCAGCTTGTCTGAATGTTTCCTTTTGACCTAACATCAATTAATTTGTCACTCCCCAGTACTTGACCTGTTTGAAGACATCGCGGTCTCTGACAGACAAGCTGTCATTTGATGTCGGACTACAAGAAGATTCAATAGGTACAGTATGACTAACAGGCACTTTACAGAGTTCACTTGGCTTTTTTACTGCTTTTAATTGAATCCAGTCCTCCTGAGTAGCCATTTCACGTCAACCTAACCTTGAGATGGAATCAATACCCGTGGGAGAAATACTGTAAAACACAGTTACAGAGCTATAGTTGACATTTCAACTACAGAAATTCTTAAAGCCATTCATCAAGGAGAAAAAACACTTCAACTGCTCCTTCAATCTTCCTCAGATGATGGTTGTTTATATGCTTTTTGCCACTCAGAACAGATAGAGAGATGCTTTAACAACAAAGAGGAGTCAGGATTATCTAAAATAGCACGTATATGACTGTGTGGGACAATAGACCTGCTCAAATGTATGTATGTATTCTACTTGATCATCATTAAAATAATGTTTTTGTGTATTTGTGTCAATAGGAGAGGCCTGCTGGTGGACCATCCACCCTGCATCCAAGCAGAGATCCGAGGGAGAGAAAGTCCGCATTGGAGACGACCTGATCCTAGTCAGCGTGTCGACAGAGAGATACCTGGTAGGTCAAGTCCAATATCTCAACAATGAAACTTACCTGTAAGTGAGAATAAAATGAGAAGGTTAAAGAAATATATATATTTTTTTATTTTGGCGTCACTGGAAAACAAGCTGTAGAGGTTTTACAAAGACTCTGATGCATATTTTTTTAATAGAAAATGTGCAATTAATTTTGCTAGAATCTAATCAGTTCAGTTAAATAAAACTTTATTTACTACCCCTGCAATTGCAGAAGGGGCTTGCTAGCCTGGTCAACAAATACAACAACAATAAGTGAAAGTGGAGAAAAACCCCACTGCTCATCATGAAGCTAAAGCAATCAAAGATTTTATGATGAAGAGCCATGTCACACAAAGTAATGTAGCCTCCATCTAATGCGGTTGGTTGTCAATATTGCGGCTATTGCAACAGCCCTATCTACTACTAATTACTTTCAAAATTATATGTATTTTTCTTTATGTTAAGTCATAAATACAATGCATACAAATACAGGCACAAACTACACTGCACATAATGTTTTGCAGGGTTGGAAATTAGCACCAGCCACCAGCCAAATGCTGGTAAAATATGCATGTAGCTACTAGATTTGTTTCACTCACCAGCCGAAAAAAAAGTAACGGTAATCTATGGAGTG
The DNA here is from genome assembly GCA_916700815.1 of Helicolenus hilgendorfi. Lineage (NCBI taxonomy): Eukaryota > Metazoa > Chordata > Actinopteri > Perciformes > Sebastidae > Helicolenus > Helicolenus hilgendorfi. Next base: position 15,477 of record CAKALG010043238.1, read on the forward strand.
GCAGGTGGACAAAAAAGTTAATTTTCAACACTGCTGCTTTGTTTCATCTGTAGCCTGCTATTCCAAAATGTCACTTACCAGCTTGCTGAAAACAATTCAGATGATTTAGACATTATGGTCAGTTAGCATTTTGATTTGGATGCCACGAACCAAAGCACTCCCACAGTAACTCCTCTTCAAAAAGTAGGACACAGTGTTATTGCATAGCTTTATCAACAGAGAATCATCTGTTTTAAACTCACCATCACACACTTGAAAGAATGTTTAGAAGACGATGGGTTAATTACAACTCCAGCATTTCTCATTAAATCAGCAGGCGTCCACTCAGTTTCTCATTTCCAGATAAGAGGTTTTTGTCTCATGAATATTTACAGTTTTTCAGACAGTCTGGATACATCAAATACAGCATCTTGTTTCTGATGCACACTGTATCATCTCTCATTTTTCCCTGTGTCTGGTTTTTGCTTGTCAGATCTCTCATAATTCAGATTTTTCTCTGCTGTTGTTTTTGGAGCTTCCTTATTTCGCTACCAACTGTTTTCATGTCAGACAGAATTGTCTGCTCTACACTTGCAAGCGCTTACAGGCCGACAATATGCCAAGTGCAGAGAGGGATGGTTTTTTCTTTTGGAGATTATGCGCCCCACATAGCTGAAGTTATCTGCTTTGGTTCACAGTCTGTCTAAAAAAAAAAAAAGCACTTTGGAAAGTTTCATAGCCGTCGGATAGCGCTGATAGCCGTCTCACTCCAGCCAGCCTCAAAGTGACGAGGCAATTCAAGGTGGAAACTTTAAAACTTTATGCTACTATCTGTAATGGAAATCTGATTACGTGTAAAGCCTTCCTGTGCAGTATCTTTTTTTAAATATTTTTTTTTAGGGAAGGCACCCATCTGACTGATGAGCTTAGAGTTAATGCTGTCTCCCGTATGCAGAGCTATACACCCGACCTCAATTAACTTACCTGGTAAAGAGAGAGGAGAGGGAGATTTCAAGAGGATGAGGCCGAGGCTGCGGGAGAAATGGAAAGAAGGAGGGACAGCGACGTGCCGCGCATAGGAGAGTGAGCAGCGTCGGCTTCTAGTGGCTGCTCTGGCCCCTTCAGGGAGGGAAATGTGCAATTAAAGCAAAACTGGCAAAGAGCCAGACTTTCATCTCCTCCGATGGGAAATCTTCACCTGATTGGGCCCGAAAGAAACTCAGCTTTTGAAGAATGGGACACATCAGAAATTCAAGGGAAATGCAATCAAGCGCTCCATCATTGTGAACAATCATAGGGGTTGTGACACACAGTCTTTTTAGGAGATCGGCGTAATGTTGCTCTGTGTCTTTGTGTCCAGTTAGGGCTGAATTGTGTCAGCAGTTTTGCTTTGCTCTGCATGTAGTGTTCAAGCCCGGTGCCAGGGGAGAGTTGGTGCACAAAAAGTTTGACTTCATACAATTTATAATCCACACATCTGTAAACAAGTAGGAAAGGAAATACATGATATACTGTACATCTTTGAAACACCAAGACAGATTAATAAAAACACTAATTGGATGGTTATATTCGGCCCAACAATGATGTAAAAGTGCATCGTTTTCAGGGGAATACATTGAGGTGGAACAAGATGTACCACATTTACATGTTTTTTTCAATCAACACATAAGCTCTCGCAAGGCTGTAGCTGAAGGCTAGCATCATTTCGAGCTTTCACTCACCTCTGAATCCTGCCTGTAGGGAAATGGGAGCCGCTCCAAGTGTTTCTGCTTATTGTAGAGAATTATCTGGACATTGCTGCATAGATGAAACCCTGATGCAGCAGTGCTTTGTAGCCCCGGGGCGTTATAACACTGTTTGGCACCTCCAGAGGAAGGACACAAAGTTGTTTTTCAAATCCCATTACTGGGACATATCCCTCCTTTTGTGCAATATTGCTGAAACTCAGTGTTTGTCTACGTTTCCACCACTGTAGTGGCAGTCTCCACCCTTCTGTCTAAAGCCTTGCGTATCATGATTCTCTCTTGCAGCACCTCTCTATCTCCAATGGCAACATCCAGGTGGATGCCTCCTTCATGCAGACCCTGTGGAACGTCCAGCCCACCTGCTCTTCAAGCAACGTGGCCGTAGGCAAGTTCATGACCCCAGCAACAACGGCAGCATCTAGGGCTGTCCTCAACCAATGAAATGCTAAGTCGACTAACACAGATTTTGTCGACTACTCAATTAGTTGATTTAATCGTCAGATCTGTAAAACTGAGTTTCTCCACAAAGAAACACACAAAAGCACCACTTTAAATCTTGTGTTAACCAGGCAAGTATTTTTGATTTTGCAGTCTTTCAATTTCCATGTCTTCGTTTTCACTGTATAGTTGGTGTCTGTAAAAGAGAGCAACCATAATAAAGAGGGATCATTTCTGCATGATCAAAGAGGAAAATGTTGTATCACAATGTTGTTTTTTTGTTATTATCAGGGTATCTGACTGGAGGACATGTGATGCGTCTTTGTCACGGGCATGATGAGAGCTTGACCATCCCTGGAGCAGACAAGAGTGATGAGGAGCAGAGGTTAGTAGATTATTAGCTCAGGAATCTGCAGTACGTACTGGCTTGTTTGACAGCAGATTAAGACTTGTAGATGGTGTGCGTGGATGTAAGAACAGTGTATAATGGTATGAAAAGAAGAAAGGGGGTATTCAGTCAAGTTTTTTTCTGTCCATTTTTTGTGTTTTGTGTGTTTTAAGAATTGAGTTCAGAACCCTTTTCAGTGTCCACTATATTTTATGTGTTATTTTATGTGTTCATTTTTGACAAGAATTGAGTAGAGTAAGCTAGGGATGTCACGATACCAGAGTCGATAGCAGTGAAATTCCAGTATGGTCTTTGAAAAATATTCATATATCCACACTGGTGTGTCCCCTGTGCCAGAACCGTAGCAATAGCAGAAACTCTTCGCATTAGTTTTCTTCCCACTGTGACTTGAAAGACTCATAAATAATAGAAGCCCCCACTTATGTCTTTGTGCTCTCAGGATAGTCAACTACGAAGCGGGTAAGGGAGCGTCAAAGGCTCGCTCGCTCTGGAGACTGGAGCCTCTCAGGATCAGGTGAGATCAGACCCAAATACACACACTAAATAAACTCAGTAAATAACATTAAACCCTGGAATAGATTTCTCTCAGAAATTCATAAAGGTGTTGTCTTATTCAGTGGGATCTCTTTATGAAGATTAAATAGAACTGGTGCTTATTGTACAAATGTCACAGCCAGTGTACTGTAGGTTATAAATATACTTCATTCCCTTCTACTTTGAACTGTCACTACCAATTAGTTGGCAAAGTCCTTCAGAAGGTGAGGTTCTGTTTACCTTCCCTTTCAATCTACTTCTCTTCACCCTCCCTCTTCTTCCTCTCTTTCCTTTCTTTAACTGGCCACCCACGCAATTTCCCTCCAGTCACACTGTCTGCCGACTCTCACTGGGACTGCCTGTCAGAGTCTGTACACTTTGAAATGGCGCAGGTGCATCTATTAAGGCACATGTTCTCCTTTTCAGCTGAGGGAGGAATTTTGAACAGTACTTTCCTCTCTGCATCGACAATATAGCGAACGTTAAGCGCCACTGACAGCAAAGACAGTTCAACTTTATCTGTTTCTCAGTTGACATTTTCATTCCAGTTGCAGATAGGTTTTTACAAACGTTTAAAAAATATTAAAATTAGGTGATTTAATCTGTGATGAAGGGTGAAATAGTAAAGTCTGTTATAGAAAAGAAGGAATTCCTGTAAATAAATATATATCAGTGGCATCTTTTTTTCCATTAATTCATAATGTCACGATTTATGATTTTGGAAGTTCAACTAACTAACATCGATAAATTATATTGCTAGATTAGTTATTTCTAATGAACTAATCAGCCTCCAGAATAGGGCTGGGTATTGTTACAATTTTTGAAAATAAATTATATCTAAGTTTTGGTACAAATACCGAAACAACAAACAATTTTTTTTTTTACAAGCTTTTTTTTAATTTTACAAAAATAAATTTTATTATTATTCATTATTTAATTAAATATTGAATGTTGTTAAATATAAGCAACCACGGAAGAATTTGCCCAAATAAGTATAAAAGTATAAAAACTGTGATTCACATCAGGAGCTGTCTAATCAAAGAATAATTAAACAAGACTTCAAATCTGACCAGACATTTGATGCCATCTTTCGGTAGTTTTTGATACTCTTTGATACTGCTAAAGACACATTTCAATTGGTACCAAAATAGTATTTAGAGCAACTCTCAATCCCATTCCAAAAAAAACAACAACTGCCAGAAAGTTCCTTTAAAACCAGGTATTATTGTCAGTGTAACTGGCCACCTGTCAATTTCAAAATAAAGGTAACATCTGTGTGAGGTTTCCAGTGTTGTATCCAACGTTTGTAACATCAGTACTCTGTGTTTAGCTGGAGCGGTAGCCACATTCGCTGGGGTCAGTCCTTCCGACTACGCCACCTCTCTACTGGCCATTTCCTGGCCTTGACCGAGGACCGCGGACTGGTCCTG